>QNGE01000039.1:0-48514 GCA_008508345.1 Paragonimus westermani | reverse complement strand
CACGCTACGCCGGCTGGGGTCATTCATGTGGTTCCGTTCGCCGTGTTGCTTATGTTTGTGGGTGAATGCTAACTACTTATTCACTCCTATCGATTGGTTTCCACCTAAACATCTATTTTTAATTCAACGAGTAGTTCACTCTTTCAGCCTGGCTATTCGTTTGTCCGACAACTTTTTCCACCTTCTTTTCCGCATATTAATTACAGTGGTACTCACCTGACAGTGGTTCACTCCTGACCGGTCATCGACAGTTCTGCATGCTAAAAGTGTCCCGGCTCTAACTGTTCCATTTCGAATGACATTTTGATTGTCACATCCACAAACACGAATATTGTTGTTTTGGTTAACCACAAACTAGTTGTCATGTTAGTGGTCAGCAGAGATTTAGTCGTGTCGAATGGGCAGCAGCAAGCCGACTACAAGTTTGCATCTAATGTTTGTTAGTTCTCAGGGGAAGTTAAGTCACTTTACTGCCGCCAGATTTCGCGGTGAGCTGGTGGAGTCGGTGGGATTACTGAGTGGTGTTTCAGTTAACTGGAGGTTGGTAGTGAGCAGCTAAGCTTATTAGAGTATATCACAAATTAGGTAGTTTGTATAGTCATAAAACCCAAACACTTCGGTCGATGACACAAAACTACTCACATTAATTATTAACTTGTGATATTTCAGTATACACAAATAAAATCATGGAAAGTAGAGATGGTACTCCTTTTGCGTGAACTTGTACGGTTCTCACGTTAAACAGGTGCACGCAACAGCAGTTGCGGTGACGCATACACTGACAGAGCAGACCAGAACTTGCGACAGTGGAAGGCGGAGTATATCAAGTGGCCAGCGCAGACAATAACAACGTGTTTAAAATTCCCAACACCCGAACAGAAACCGGCGCCCTCGATCGCGAAATACTTGGTCGCAACAAGTAACTTGTTTGACCCTGCCAATTCGTTCATGGTCTTATTGTGTAATCGCAGTACCAAGACGTTGCTGTTTTCTGAGGCGCTATTAATCCATATTCATGTCCCGACTCTGTTTTAGCGGACTTTGCAGACACATGCCATCTAGTTGCCGTGGCACTAAAAACATTCACCCAACATCGACTACACCCGTGTGACCTGCGTTCGTTCCACTGTTTTCTTGCCATGTCCCCAACCTACTTAGCTGAATCTTTTGTGTAATCCACTGAGGAGAATAGACGAAATGCTTGCACTTCATAATGTCTTCTTGCTGTCTTGATGAACTTGGCAAGAGGAACTCAATGTTTCAAGTTTTAAAGACGCTGAAATCTAAAAGATATTCCGACAACTTTTCAGGTGATACGAGCGGTACATGGTTCGCAATGGCTGAAATGTTGAAGAATCCTGGGCTCCCATCCCTGGTATCTATACAAAAATATACGTTCGTGCTCAACACATTACAGTTATCCCATCACAAATCATTTCACCAGTTAACACGTCGAACAAACTCGGTGAATAGGACATTCTTAAAGTAACGTTGATTTTAATGCAGTCTTCTGCATCCCGAAGCCGTGGACTAGAAAACTGGATCTAACCAAGAGGTGATAATTTTATCGGAGCAAAGTGAGCATTAACCTAACCGTTTTTGATTACAAAGAATAATTTACCTTCAACTGTGTGCAAATTCATCGGGGGATCGCTGGGACTCTCTGGGTAGCCATCATTTTGATTTTGCGCCGTTAGTAATTTTACACTATATTCTTTGGCAATTTAATCTTGATAATGATAAACAATTGTTCACAGCACATCCGACTGAGTCGTTGAGGTAAGATCGATTTAACTCTCATTCACTAAGACCACTTGAAAGGTACTTGTATTTAATGTGAGTTCATCAAGTATAGGGGGATGTGGCATTTGCGCAGCCATTACACCTTAGAGTTACCACATAAATTCGAGGTAATTCGGAGCGCCTACTCTGAAACTTGGACGCTGTCATCAACATATCGTTTACGCTTCTACCACGAGCATGAACAGCATCAGGACAACGACGTACAACCGACTATGTCTCTGGGCGTAATCGGTCATCACATCGAGTTTTCAGGGAACTACCACGCTCTCGGGACACGTTGTCTACCCTGTGGTGCCATCCAAAAACGGTGTTTCATGATAAACCTCAATGTAAACAACTTGGGATTCTAGTGTAGTAAGTAAGATGTTCACCTCACTTGCGTGTTCAGACCCACAGGTATCAGTCTCCTAAACCGCAATCTATCAACTTGAAAGTTGATAACCCTTAACATTCAGCACTTATTAGTGAGCCACTGCTACGTGGATACCGTTAGCATCCTTCAAAGTTTGCTCTCTGTGTTTCGTGAAATTCCAGATTTGGGATAGAAGCATTGTACTTTGTTTGCGGACGGGTACCTGCCACAGGTAGGGTCGACCTGGCATTCAGTCTTGCCAACAGTATCGCCTAAGAGAAATCGACCTTACGGTTTGTTGAATGAAGTGAATAAGGTAACGTTTAAACACCTTTTAATGTTGAGACTCTTATAGTTTCCGACAGATATGCGGTATTGTCTCTCTGTCCACTTTACTCATTGGACTTGTCAAGAACCATAAACAGGTGGTTTTGTAGTACCGTTTAACGGATCTAATTATTCCACATAATTGTGAAGCGTATCGGCTAACCCGTTCAAATGTTTATCATGTAAATACTGCACTGCATAGAGCTGGATCAACTCTTGTTTTGAATCACGAACAGGATAAAAACGTATCACATTTTTCTTCACACACTCAAGCAGGATCAACGCGCATGTGAACTATACACCGGAAATCCTCCACCTGTGCCAGTCTGGACCACTGACATGGACCAAGGGCCACTTTGCATTCATCATGAAAATTGGTAAGTCTTTCATTTCCGGATTATGACATGGACACCCAGAACGTATTACGATCTCGTGCCTTAATGTAGTAGGGTACTGTTAAAGTTTCACTGAAACTAACCGCAGAAAAACATAATCATTTCTTTCGGTGATGATCATTCTCGTTCCGTTTTCCTCTTCAAGTTACAACATCCATCTCCTTACACTGAGTCGGAAAATGTGAAAATAATTATCTAATGGCTACTGCAAACAACTCAGTATATTGATAGACAGATTGAGAATAACACAACGTAAGGAGCAAACTCTAATACTCATTGCTCCTAACGTTGTGTTATTCCCAATCTGTCTATCAACGACATGTTAAACAATACACCCAAAGTGCTTCATTTCATTCGTACTAAATTTGGTGCGGATATCTTACCTCAGTATATTGCAAATTCCGGTTACCACTCGGCAGAAACCACTGCAGCAGCCGTCAAACAGGGCAGCGGCGTACAATTCAGTTCACCAGACCTATCTGGACGTTAGCCAGTTGATATGGCGCTGTGTAACGGGAGGCAGTAACCCAATACCAGATAGTGAATGCTGAGTAACAAGCGACGCTCTATCGTATTAGTGTGAAGAACATCACAAACCCTCTACAGATCGTTTCTAACAGGAAACAACTTTCGAGGGGAATGGACTCGTTTCTTAGTTAAGGGGTTTCCTGTTGAGGACCATTCAAACTAATGGGATATGACCGATGTCGAACAGTGAATAACTAAGATGAATCTACTTTGCCCTAATTTTTAATGTGAAAATGCGTTGAAAACTGATACTGTAGACTCATCGGGATTGTACTAAAAATCATAATGCACTACAGAATTTGAAAGGAAGTACACCATCGGGTGACTTTACCTTCCAGTTTGTTGTGGGGATTACATAATCATAATTTATGGGGAACCACATGCTGTTATAAACAGGACTGATGCCACATGAAACTTTGATTTAACTCTATCGGCCCCAACAAAATGACACCAGATTATCAGGTGTTTGCTAGTTTGCAACATAGTGATTACACGTCGGCCGAGTTAATTCAGACCACCCAGGTCTATAAACAAGATACTTCTACTATAAGGATCTCGACCTACAGAACAACAATGTAACTATTCTTTCTCTGGACCACATTAAGAGAGAAGTAGATTTCAAGAAATACCTTTCAGTGAACCATTGTTCTGTGGAGCACCCAGGCTTCACTGTTCTATTTCTCCCACCCCCTCCAGTTATTTGGGTCACTTAGTCCAGGGTGCTAAGGTTCCAATACAAATCTTTGGTAGACTCTGTGCGCTCATTATTATGGTTGGCCGTCCTTGGGAAACACTGCGTACATGCCCTATCGACCACTTTGTTGTGTTGATTTAGAAGGTTACTAAGAATAAAATCATTTTGAAGTAGGTCTCCACTGTATTTCTTGATAGATACAGTCATGATTCCAATACTCCGGAGCGATGTGTGCTAGCTATTGACAAAAAGTCTTACGTGAGTTGCTGATCCTCCCTAAGGACAGTGTATAATCATAACGGATGTGGTTTGGCATGTTTGTCATGCTGTCACTTCCTGAGGAGAGTTGATCTATTTTAAACAACGGAAGGCATTCTTTGGGTTGTTCTGAAGGGCTTGTCTTTTCAATGGAGGTACCTATTGCAGTATTCTTCTGTATCTCGTAAAGATGTTTTCCAGACGGAAACTTTTCTTTTTGAGCGGAGCTGTTTACTGCAGAAACACTTTGTCTTGCACTGTCAGTCAAATATGACGGTCAGTCAGTTTCCAAGACAGTATAACAACAGAATTCGCCTATTCGCTCATTCGGAACCCTTTTGATTTGTCATTGAGGAAGGATAACCTTCCTTATCGCGGTACCATGAATCGTTCGGCTAATGTAATAAAGCTTTCTCAATTGTGAACGGTATTGGCGTTCGCCGGACATGGAGACCGAAAAGCATCTTATGGACGACCCAGCAATCCACTGATAGGCAGACAACTTTCTGCATACAAGGCCGTCAAACCCACAGGAGTCACTACACTGCTCGTTGGGTTAAAAGGGACAAGGTTATGTCGAACCATGTTCCTTTATCCGGTCAGGATATAAACCTTAGGCTTTACTGCTACCTCGAATGCAATTCAGATTTGAGCTCGCCAGACCAATATATGAGGACCACGTTAGGCAAATCGGTGCTCCCCTCCGTGATTAGCGCGTAGGTAAACTGTGTCTGTTCCAACGTAACTATACTGATTGTGCTCGTTCCAGTTCCATGGATCTTGTATGACTGTGTAAGGATTGTATCTTCAAGTATAGTTTCTGGTGCATAATTTCCCAAGCCCTGTAAAGTGCATTCTCCCGGGACTCCTATAAAGGACAGTACAGTATATTTTGAAATTGCTTCAACAGTATTTAGCAAACATTAACCAGTACTATCAACGTCTTTTAGTGGAATTAATCCCGATTTGTACCACCTCCGTTCTGAGCCAAATCTTTGGTTAGAAACACAGGAGTTACTAGAACAGTATTCACCTCGTCACCTCATGTATGATAACCCAGTCATTCCTAGTGCTACAGGAGTCAAACGCATGCTGTTCCGTTATCCTTCATCGGTGACTGATCAGAATGAATGCATCGAGGGAACGGGCGTGATACGCAATTAGGGCTTACTGGTACCGTGACCAAATATAGAAGTGTGTATTCTGATCGCCATCAGGTTTCACAAATTTACTAAATCTTCATTTACAGACGAATGGGATCACACCATCACCAACCTATCAACGGCTTGCCGCAGGCAGTGCCGAGAACGCAAGCTTTCTCTTCCTGACCCCAGGACCAATCGGGTGACCCGGTAGTGGGAACAGACTACAACCGCCCTTCCCCAACTCTATGCTCTGCTCTTGCTAACAGAAAATTGAGCTGGTTAATTTAGGGGTGAGTGGTTATGCAGGAGTGGGCGAACCCACCCAGATGTGTGACAGGGGACATTTTCTTTTGTTCAAGATCAAACAGTTGTCCGTGAAAAACACCGGAATGATGAACGGGGATGAGTAAACATGATGACTTAGAGTGACGTGTGAGCTAACCGTAAGGTGAAACGAATGCTTCCGAACAGGAACATTGTTATTCCCGTGGCTGACATGTGCACACATCTTATCATTAAGATTAGAGTGAACGCTGTGCAGAGTTAGGTATTTTTGTCCACGTAATACTTACTAGTTGATGATAGAAGGAAGATATGTGGAATCCTCAATTCTGGTCTGGTATACTGTTGACGTGTCTACAACGCAAACTGAGACATAATCCTCCTGTTTCACACAACGTTTCGAGCAAGTTGTAATACTCCGCGTTTCAACCACCTCGGGTGACCTTCCTTAGGAGTAGTGTAATCGATTACAACACTCTTGAGGAAGGCCACCCGAGGTGGTTGAAACGTAGAGTATTACAGCTTGCTCGAAACGTTGTGTTATTCCCAATCTGTTTATCAATAACATGTTAAACACGACGCCCAAACTATTCAACTTCATTCGTACTACATTTGGTGCGGATATCTTACTCCTGGTGCACCTTCAGACATGATGGTACCGCTGCTGGTTCGATAGCCATTAGCACTTGAATGGCTTTTTGTTGGAGGCATTTCCTTATATATGTTCCAGTATTCTATTGCTATGTCTTGAAAAATAAATCAATAATACAGCTTCCACCACACTTTGCTTGGTTGCACGATTGCTTCAACTCGACGCCGTTCCGTGGAAATTTGTTCGCGTATTGTTTGTCCACATTCACAAGTCATAAAGGAGGAGTGATAATGTGAGATTATTCGTGCATATGGCTGCTGGTTAGAGCAACCTGTCCACTTCGACCTCTTGCCCCACGTCCTCACGTGATAAAAATCACTAACTGTCATACTTGTCCGAAATATGGTTTGTATGGCTCACCAACAGACAATCGATCGACATACTATTCACTACGCTGAGGTGCGAGGCCCCACACGCACAAGTAAACCACTGGAAAATGGGAGTACTCTAACTACTCACTGGGTGAATGGGGAGAAAAATGCTCTGCCACATACCATTCATCGCGTCCGAAGTGATGAGCGTCACACATTGATGGTCGACATGATTTATCAACAATTAGCCTCTCGTGGTCGCATCAATTCAGTGTCGTGAATAGTTGAGGACAGGGGGCTGACTGACCCGGACAGTGTAGGTCGGAATGGTAGAGCGTGAGTGAGTGGTTAGTCGGATGTAGACCACACGATGAACCCAGAGAAGAAATAACCCGATTCCCAATTCCGAGCTATACAGTCTTAGATGGTATAGAGTTAATAGGAAGTAGATCGTGTTTGGTGGTGTTTCTAGTTTCACTGGTTGCATCGAAAAGTGGGACCTGAGTGACACTCGTATTAAAGCCCAAATGACGTGCACGCTATTACCCGCACCAAAATTTCAAATCCGACCCTGGGAATTTTCAAACAACCGCATTGAATGCCACTATACTAACACCGTCATAGACAAGAATAGCACAAGATCGAACGGAAACCATAACGTTTTTTTTTAAATGGATCAACTGGGCAACACATGTCTATAAGATGCCAGTCCCATCAGGTAAATCAGATATATATATATATTTCAGGCAACTGTATTCTCAATAGAGCCGCCAACCGGAACCAAGTGTGTAGGTTTCAGCATTCTGTTCGTCAAACTCACTGAGACAGAAGACTAGAAATCTCTCAATCCCAAGCTTACTATTTTACCGGTGCCACAATAGAACAATCAGGCCATGAGAACTGATGTTCGGTCCTGTTGGAAGTTTTACAAGAGCACCATGATCTAGTTTGAAAACTATCGGGAATGAGTATATGTCCGATCTCATCAGACTAGTTCACCAAACAAGACTAGAGTCGACGGATAACCTATTTGTAGCGTCCACAAAGCCTGTCTGTCTGGTTCCACAGCTGTGATTGCCATTCATTCAGCAAACCAACGCTAAATTCACATTAAAGGAACCGTGTAGGTGACAAGTAGGACACAGTGAAGACAGTTTTAGAATGATAATATTTGAACTGCCACATGCTTCACCTCGAACGTTAGTGAACAAAAAGGGGACGAAATTCAACAGCAACTGCCGTTTCTCACTAACATTTTTACAGAGATGAAAAACACGCACACACTTTTCTGACGCACAGTATTGAAACCCTCGGTGTAGATAATACCGCTGGTGTCTGTAGTAAATATGGTGAATTGGCAATGAGTCCCAAGAAATCGATGACACTCTTTTGTCCAGGAAACGGCTGTAGTCCCACTTGCTACCGGTCACCTTACCGTTAATGTTATTCAAAACCGAAGTATGCCATGTCTAGCTCAGAACAAACCTCGTAAGTCTGGTACCTTATCTATACGAATTAACGCATACTTTTTAGGTCGGTTAAGTTTCCATGGCAAGGTTTTTGCTTGAATACCTGTCGTATGAGACTAAATCAAGAAGTAAACCCGGTGGTGCAACTTTGTTCCACCGTCACCTGATATTGCCTGCGGTTTCTCGCCAAGTTCTCGCTAACTTACAATACACACCCTTACCCCTAGTGATTTTCTATGTTCTGTATCAGGCTTTTATTCTTGAATATTGTGATTTGCCTACAGGCAGTATAAGTGTAAACCTATAGAGAAAATGTGCATTTTCAATCATATTGCGATAAAAGAATTGATAACAACGTCATGTTTAGTCGTCTAACTAAGACCAGATAGCTAGTCAATCGATTGGGGACATCTGCCTGTACTTGTTTCGGTAGGAGTCGTCTGCTGGCCAACCTACTCTTAGTAGGGGATATTTTGCTCAAGACCACAACCTTCCTCTTTGCCATGGAGAAGGCGTAGGCGTCGGTCTCACTTAAGCTGTATCACCTATAAGAGATGATGTTAAAACATGGCGGTCGCATTATCACATATTTCAGCCAAATTTTGTTCTCACTTTGGGGATTTGTTTTCAAACTAACAGAACGGCTGCGTGTTCGTCTGTGACATGGGTGCGTGTAGCTTGCAGCAAAAGCATTCAGCGTATGGTCATTCAAGGTAGACCTAGTCATTTCTGATGACAGATTATTCAGACGTGAAATACAGATAAAAGGTATACACTTCAAGCACACATACCATATGACTCCGTCCGCTTCAGCTCGCTGTTTTACTGATCTTTCTCTTTTCGACGCAGATGGGCAGTCTGACATCCGGTCCGGGTCACCTTGTCACAGTGACCACAACCAAGGGACGATAGCGCATAACCATCAACACAACTGGTTTGTGCCGCACCGCTTGAAATTCCATGACACCCATGACACCGATGGTTCGCTTGCATGCCATCCGCTTTCGTTCCCGGTCGCGCAATGACTGTGTGTTGAAATTGCGGACCCCCGTCCGGACCGTATTACTCCAGGCCGTCCGGTTCAACGCCAACTCTTCGAAACATCCAAAGTCGATTTTACAACGTGAGAGACTCACCTGCACAACATCCTCGTATATCCGTCTCTGACCACTAGGATGCCGCTTATCTGATTTCGCTCGTCCATATAACAGCCGCTTCGGACTACAGTCATCTCTCACTCGTTCGATGCGACTTAGACAACGAATATGGTTCAGCATCAGCAGGGCTTCCATCCCGTTCATGTCTGCTCACCGCAGTACCTCGGCGTTTAGAACCGTTTCCAACCACCGAATTCCTTATATGTGTCTCAGACATTTCACATGGAAGCGGTTCCGATAATGCACGTCCTGCTGATACAATTTCCCAGTTTCAATGCCGCACAGCGGTATAGACAGTACCATAGACACAGCTTGGTAGTCATCTTTAACCTGTGGTTCTTCCAGGCACGTCTTTCAAGACGTCCGAAATCAACACAAGCCTTCGCCACAGACGGATCTGTTGACAAATTGCTACCTAAGTAGCAACAATCCACAGGGCTATCTACGTCATCTCCATTGATGCGAATTTTGGGTGACGGTGAAGCAACAGCATCTCCACCCAATGAGAGCTGAAAGTAAAGAAGGGTCTTACCTGTGTTGACGTCCATTCGAAATTCGAATGCCGCGGTCGTGAAAGCCACCTCCAAGTGTTACAGCTTCTCTTCATTGTGTGCTAACATTGCGGTATCATCTGCGGACAGAAGCATACCCACCGTTGAGGTATGTAGCCTACTTGGTGGGCCAAAACGTCGAGTATTCAGTAGGCGCCCATCCGGCTGGTATTCAACTTCAGAGCCATCCTCTCCAGATTCCTGAAAAGCGACTGTTACCGTGGCAGCAAATATAAACCAAATAAAGCTGGTGGTAAAACACAACCCTGCCTCACGACAATGATAATGTCAAAGTCGTCAGAGGTCGATCCACACGATTGCACCGTGGCCTTCATCTCCACATACAAAATTTCAATCGAATTGACGAATTTATCTGGACATCCAAATTTACTAAGCACCGTCCACAGTGTTTCGCGGCTCACAGAATCAAACGCCTTGGTGAAATCCATGAAGATGCCATGCGGGGTTTGTTCGCGTTCATGGCACTTCTCCTGAAGCTGTCTGGCAGAAAACTGTAACTCGACCTTGATAAGACTGGCCGGAATCCAGACTGCTCCTCGGAACCATTTGTCTCCGAAGCGTCCGCGTTTACTTGGTTGAGGAGAATTCTGGCAAGCCCGCAGCTCAACAGACTTATGCCTCAATAGCTATCAGGTCACTGCTTGCTACCCTTACCTTTGAACAAGAATACGATTAGAACACCCTTGAAATCTCGTCCCACCACCTTGTGCTCCCACATGGAGTGAACCAGCCGGAACAAGGCACGGTCCAGTGTCGATCCTAGATTCTTCAACTGGCTATCCAAACAAGTACTGGAGCAGACACTAACCATACGGCTGGTCGGAGCTAATGGATGGCGGTCGAAATGTCTGACCGAATCAGCACACGTTCATTCGAGTGTAACTCGTAGAGACGAGATCATCTTCATAGGGCTGACATCTCAACTGAGGTGCACATTTTCTGAGTGACGTTGTTCATGTTCTAGGCATTGGCATTTTTCAGGCATCGGGCATTGTACGTTTATTAGCAAATCGTGAGAAGTTGGATACTGGTATTGCGTCTATAATATCAAAACCCTAAACCAGAATTGTGGATAGAAATGGAGTGAAAAAACACGTTAAATTCACACGAGCTGAAAGGATGTGTGCTGACCTACTAGTCGCCTAAGAGTTTGCGGCATAGGAATAATTGCTTCTGTGCTAACAATATTGCCCTGAATAGTGTGACGCATTTGATTGGGGAATATCGAGTTTAGATCAATCCAATGACTCATCGTCAACACCCATATGGCGTTTGAAGAAGTTGAGAGTTTGCTCGAACTCAGGATGAGTGAATAGAATTTCGTAGTCTTGTTCGGATGGACCCATTTTGTCAAGGACTCCTTCAAACTGTAGTACAAAGAACTGTCGGTCCAACCGGTATAACTTTCGCCACGGTCATACACAGATTAATTACAGTCTGAGGTGGCAATAACTGTATTCACCCTGTATTGGTATGGGCAAATTAGATTTATGTCAAGTGCACTACCTGCACATCATTACGGGACAAATGCTTTCGCAAGGATCAGTTGATCGTTGGGGTTTACTATGTACTTCTGTCCACGTTCATTTAACTGGTCATCATTGAATGGGCAACACCGTGAGTTTTAGATGTAGTCTATCAGAATAGTTTCCTTCCTCCGTATATTAGACTTTTGCCGAATCAACCTTAACAGATTCTCAGACTTATCCCTCTTCGATGACAGCTGAACGTCCTATCCATTGGTCTGTTTGCTAATGGACATCCCCTGTCAAAGAACGAGTGATTTTTATTAAACACCTTTAATACAAATGGATAGCAATTCTACTGCGTGATTAATTGATTACTGCATCTTATTCAACTCACTTCCCATCTCCAAAATGTTCGAATGAATATACATGGCTAGACAAGCATACAACTAGGTACACAATTACGAACACCATGAAGTGAACGTATAACACTATGAAATATCGGTTTCAATGTTAAGAGTGTTGTTTTAAAGGGTCGTAAATCCTGTAGGAATCATTATATTTTGATAGCTGTAACTGATTCAAAAATACCTGAACCACTTACACAAAATGACAGCAGATCGTCATATTTGGATATCACGTTAGATAAGTAAAGATCATAATCACGAAAGGCCGACAAGCTCACTGGAACACTTACTTCATACTAGAATATTTCGGAGCATTAGGCAAACAATATGAGTTCAAATGTCTTCACTAGTATAAATGTCACCGTTATCAACATATCCCCCACTGCAGGATTGCATGTTTTCATCTCCTAGGTAGAGTATTCCCCAAGTTTTCCAGCCCATATACACTGAAACCGCAGCTTTGCCACAGCGTATACTAGACAAGCGAAGGCACATAACATACCTTAATCCTCCACTCGGTTACCAGCTAAACGTTAGTGTGAAAAACGATTTGTTGACCCGAATTTAAAGAAAGTTGCCTTCCCTACAGAACTGTATCAGTATCCAGAAAGCGGGTTGTCTATTAAGTGTATGTGTTGTTTGTTTTGTAGCTGACCTTTAGGCCATCCATTTAATTAACTACACACAACTAGTATTCATTTGCGCCTCAAGATGAGGTTGAGAAAGAAAAAAAACACAAGAAAAATTCTCACTTTCTCTCCACCTCCGATGAACCTACTGTCGTTCTGATTTGAGTACCCATTATTTAGTGGGGCTACATATTTGGTTACTACATATAACATATTTCGATAATCACTAGTGACAGGTACCAAAAATGGAATGGAGTGGTTGTTTTGCATTGATACCACGTCCACAGTAGATCAGCTCTTTCCGATAAAGCCAGTGAGCTGTCTACTTACCAGTATGCTCAGGATAGATGGTTGTACGTTGGGTATGGTTTCTGAACAGGCCTTTTTCTCGACCTAGTGAACAAATGACCGTCCTCCTATCAGATACAAACGGTTGATCGTGCAGTACACAGTATCGGTATAACGTCATTTGCCCACCTAGGTAATATCACCGTTATTTCAGTTTTAGTACAACACAACTCAACAAACGCACCTTCAGTAGATTCATCCGTGCTCACTTTCCACTCTTTGGTTTACTGGGTTATTTTTGATTTCATTATTGTGCTTTCCTGTTTATAAGTCAGGTGTGCAAAGTGAATCGCCGTAAAGCGTCAGAATTCACAGGACTAAAACTTGAAATTATTACTGTTGAGTCGTTTATGGGGATTCACGATAATCTATTCAATAACGTGTAATCGACAATTGCAACTACGCTGTTCAAACAGCCGGGTTAATAGTACAATCTTCCATGCCTGAGAAAGCGTCAGAAATATCGTTCGAAATAAATGGAGTATACACATTGTTGATAACAAAATTACAACGAAAATTCTCTCTCACTTTGAATGTAGATTAACTAGATAATTAAGATATTCAGCAGAAATAAAAGCGTTCACAATGGATCAACCAAAATCGACTTCACAAATGACCCCTGTCAACTGGAAATGAACTTATCAGAACAGTCATGCATACACGAAGTTAAGAGCACGTCAAACAGTAGTTAGCAAGAGAGTCTTAATAAGTACATAGCGTTGGTCATTAAAAAATAGATGTCTTCTGTGTTCGCAGTCATGGTACAAAATGCCTCATAACTGTTCACTGCTCGCGGCAGAAAGCGAAATCATGGCAGATTTAGCAAAGACTCTCTACGAACAAACGAAATATGTTACAACAAATACAACATTTTCAAGTTGGCCATCACTCACATTTGATCGCAGCGTTCGCATTCAGATAGACTTTCCAGCCAGCCTCTTTCGAAAAGAAGCACTAGACTCGAGTTCCACTCTCGTTAGAGCTCGTCAGTAGTGCACATCCTTGCGACGGCCGGTATTTGAACTCCGGCAACATGAGGCAACTGTGTTAACCACTGCGCCATTGACCTCACATTAGGCATGACCGATTTATCACATCTGAACGCTCAACCACTATCTGAATGTGAAGGCTGCGATCGAATATGGGTGATGTTCAACTTGAAAATAAACCAAATAATCAGTAAATTCTGCATTCGGCAACGTACCAGACAAACCGAAACAAATCCAGCAATTAGTGTAGGATCCAGAACGATGTATTACATTACAATTTTTGCCTACCTGTTGTCCATTACTATGTTGTGGGAATGGTATTTGGTATGCTCGTCGAGCTTGGCATTTAGGTTGCAAACGTTTCATCGCCAAGTGAGTTTGGTCCAAACTCCACACTCAGAACTATACATTGAAACACTTGTGTACTGATGGTGTTACCTCGCTTGATAATGAAACGTTTGCAACCTAAATACCAAGCTCGGCGAACATAACAATGCCAAAACAATCAACCCGAGCCACGAAAACAACACCACTGTCCCTAAATATCATCACGGTAGGCAAAACAGTCTCAAAATCAACGTAGACCGTTGGCCTGAGCAACAAGATTGAGGTTACATTCTAGTTTCGCAGACGCCGCACGGGTTGAACTTGACGTTTCGAATTGCGGCTTAATGTCACATAATCTGTTGTAACATTTATAGTAATATGAACGTTTCTTCCACTGCTGACCGAGTGAAAGTATCCTTAGGAATCCATTGGAAAAGATCACTAATTTTCTGGCACACTTAAAAGCGTGTTGGCACCTGACAGTTTCACAACACCATTAGAGAGTGTGAAGGTTAAGTTACCCTTCCGTCGCCTGCAGTAATTCTTACGATACATGGCTTCTGGTAACTCTCAGTCAGGCGACAAATGTCAGCTAATTCCGAGAGATCCTAAACATAATATCACAGCATACATTAGGAGCGCCTAGTCGCTATATATATGTGCATTCTTAGGTTATCCCCGTCCAACTAGAACAGTAAACTGTTGGATAAATCTGTGATTGTTAGTATATGAAATGGCCAAATTTTTGTTGGAGTATTGTCTCAAATTCATTTGATAAAACTGGCATACTGCCTGTCCTATCGTGGTAAACTCATCGGGCCCTGTAAAACGAAGTTCCTTTTGTGACTTGCACAACTCTTCTGTCGGCAACAAGCATAAGGAAAGACAGGGACAACTCACTGTGGACAACGTTCAACAACTGAAGTCGTATAAATCAGATGGCGCTGACGATCCACAAAATGAGTAATCTGACTGATCAGAAAGCTGATACCCGTCCACTGCCTGTTCAACACAAAGATAAACCTCGGTTACTTCAGCAATATTGATCACATTGAGAACGACATGAATTTTAGGAGTAACTTGCGACTATCTGTCCACAGGTTTTGGCCTATTCAGACCCAACTGATGACCTGAAACCACGTTGAACACTGTTTTGACTAGAATGATAATTGGTTTACGGAGGTGCACGAGATCTGACGTTGGAAGATCGTTTCATGGCATAATGTTCTGAGTAGTCAGGTGTAACGCTGAGACCAAGGCGAACACAAGGATCTGAGTGACTGGATGCTTGGATTTTCCTCACGCTTGATAACTATTAAGCGAGATCACAAACTAACTGGTGTATCACAGATAATGCAATAAAAAACCAAGAAGACTTCCATTTTTGAACCATGCTTCCCAGAGTTCATTGTATAATAGTGTAACGTAAAACTAGAGTTCAGCTGTGCAAGTTGAAACAAACAATTCACTACCGAAGGGGAAGATGACCACAGATTCTCCTCCCTAAGTGTAGTGTGTTTTGGTGGTCCGATGTGTCATTTCAGAGATTCTCTAATAATGATTAACAATGAGCCATGAGCTCATTCCCATAGGGTCTGTACCTGTGTAAACATGCTTTGTGTAAACTCTTCATCCGCGTTCGTTACTGATCTCAAAACCACATGAAGTTTGACCGAACATGAACCATGCATGCCACGACAAGTTCCTGTGCAGACTTCAGCGTCTAAGTTTGTCCCTGCAGACTGTGATCCGGTCCAGTGTATGTGACACAGATTTGTGTGACCTGTTTTGCTCCTCAAACTTCACCCGCGTGTATTTTATGCAAATGTTAAATACCTGGTAAAAGTTGCAGATACGACTGTTTAGAAAACTGGCTTTTACTTAGAACCACTGAATACAGTGAACAGCGCTATAAAGATGTGCACATCATGATAAAAATGTTCATACATGTTAAGGTTAATTGGACATACTAGAACATGCTCAGAATATAGGACAACAAGCTGGCCTGATATTTGTCCATTGATCGAGCCAACGGGCTCCCCAAACTATTCCCACAGTCTGTTTATCACTTTGACCAACGATTCAACAAGATGTGTAGATCCGATCGGTTGCTATCGCTCCCCGCGTATCCCACAGACCTCCTCTACCCTCCACTTGATTCGTATGTTCGTGTATACGCGCATAATTACAACCACGGCTCTTTTAAGTGGGTAATAGATTTATCCAGACCACCATCGTTATCCTGGTTTACTGCATCTACTGTTTTGTGAGAACCGAGTTGTGTGACAAACAGCGGTCCTGTATGGAATTAAGGTTTTCCCCAAATATGTACGTCCACCGATGTCCCTCATCGGAGCAGAAAGGAGACATTTTGCGATATGTTAACATTTCGTTTACTCTCATCAGTCGAAAACGTAAAACACCAGTTATGTACATCATACGGGAAAGGACAAATAGGGGCTAGACACGCCTACAACCACATCAAGTCTTATGTAATCACGACCATGGCAACTCGATAGGTTGTTTCGGCTACTTTTGTGCACATAACGTTAGCTGGTAAGTTCGGATGAGCACCGCTTCGCAGAAAACTAAGACCTTTGGGTTTCGAGTAAGCAACAGTATCTTGAACGAGTTTACTGGGTCTTGACTGCGGAGAACGGGTCTTCTGGTGATTTGAAACAAGCGCAAATGCGTAGCCTCACACGTTGGAGCTAGAGCAGACTATAATGTCTGCTTTATCTCGTTGACCACATGATCATCTTTGGATAGCAAGAATAGGAAGCCATCCTTCTTTTGAGCCGTGAATATGGGATCAGTGCTCTTCTGCACCGTTTTACATACCTCGATGAATTCATCGGGGCATCCATTTGCTGTAAAGTTTGTCTCAACAACTCCTCTTCTGTTTGCAGTGTATCAGGTGTACAAATGCACCTAGCTCCATGAAACAGTGTCTTAACCAAACCCCGTTTGTACGCAATAGGGGCAAGGCTGGGAAACTGAAGATATTGCCCACCTCATGTCGCTTTGCGGTGAACTGAGTGCTGTAACGTACCATCCACACGTCTAGTAACGATAACATCCCAAAAACGTAAACTGTTGTTCGTTTAAACTTCGTGGGACAAAGATAGGTTGAGGTGAATATTATCAGAGAAGCTGAGAAACAAATCAAAATGCGCGACATCAGTAAAAATGAAAATATCATCAACGTGTCGTTTGTGCGATAACGATTCAGCTATATAATCCAGGACTTGCTGCTCAGTCATTCCTAAGATGTCCGCTAGTGTTGGGCCTAACGGACTATTCATAGCAACACCGTCTATCTGTTTGCCATGGTCGTGATTACATAAGACTTGATGTGGCTGTAAGCGCGTCTAGCCCCTGTTTGTACTTACCCATATGATGTATATAACTGGCATGTTTTACGTTTGCGACTGACGAGAGTAAACGAAGTGTTAACATATCGCAATATGTCTACTTTTTGCTCTGATGAAGTGGTTGAACGGAACTCAATGTTTCACATTTTTCTACCGGAATCCCATTTCAGGCTGTTCCATTGTCCGCTGTTGATGCGATCGCAAACCAGTAGGTTCCTTGAAGTCTTTTTTTGCACACCTATTCACTTTTTCTAATTCACCTGCAGACCGTTGAACACCACGTTTTCAAGACAGTCGATGAGAGATGAACACGTATGCAAAATTTCCCCTCTGCACAAATTGCGACTGGTGAGAGTCAAAACTGCGGACAGAGTACTTCTGTTAAGCACTGCAATCGGAACACAACGGTACTCGGCTACTCTGGACACTAGTTCTACCACCTTCAATGTCCAGTTATTTTGCTCTCAAAAACCCAACTCCGCCATCGTAGCCTTTGTGGATGGTTCAGGCCAATTTCGCCAGTGGCCTTTAAACATGCATGCATGGTTAATTGGATAGGGTGCCTGCTTTTTGTGTCTGTTAAACGCATCAGCGCAACCTAAAGAAAGCAGTGGAAAACTGTGGCGGGACCGTGACGTGCCCTGTCTGTTTCACTGTGGCTGGATCACGCGCCCAAGACAGCTGGGTTGGGAAACGTGCCCAGTTTGACAAAGTAGGCCTAACCGACTGCCCATTCTCTTTAGGTGGTCCTGTTTGCAAGGCCAGTCCAAAAAGTGAACATGACGGGAGCCATAATTAAAATGACAGAACGGAGTGCAATGGTGTGAAGTGCCTAAAAAACTAAAAGTCAGTGTTGGGATGTTCTCATTTCCGATGTAGATGCATGCAGATGTGGACTGAAAGTTGGATTATGCACTGGAACTAGGATAATCTCTGAGCTCACGTCACAAAATCACACGCATCGGTGAAACCCGGCTAAGTAATTTTCAAGGTCACATCCCAGTAAGGCAGAACGAATTAGTACACCAAAAAGAAGTTTCCGTAGAGGGTACAACGTTATTGCCGAACGTGCTACGGATCAACATGTGCGCATGTTGTTTACCGACCAATCCCGCTCGTCAAGTACCACAGGGTTAAAAGTCGGCTGTCAAACTATTGTTACACTGACTTGTCGTGACTCTCACAAAGAGGGTGGATAACTTCAGATATCTCAGCGATGCATGAGTCATATGCGGGAAACAGACAGGCTGGCCAATTTCCGTAGCACAATACTTTTGGGGGACATGTTTAGACTACGTGTTTCGGAGGAGTGGGGAGACAAGTCATACGGAAAGTGCACATTAATTAAGCAAAACTCATAACATCCGAAGGCAGTCCCCTACCTATTGAACTGGCTGAGAGGTAAACCACTTTCGGAGTAGATAAGCCACTAGACTCTCGTCGAAAGTGTCCAGAGAAGCGCATTGAAGTGCAGCACGATTACTCTTCTGTAAAATCGACCACCAACAGAAATGTATTTTCTCGACCAATTAACCTGTTGTCCGATGGACCGAACGAATGCTTCGTATCACAACTTAGACCTCACACCAAATTATCACATTAAAAACGACTTTTCCGTTCAAGTTTCAGTTCAAGTTTGGCAGTTAGCTACCCACGGTAACGATTGTTTCAATGAACTATTTGGATTGAACTAACAATCTTGAGCTCAACTTTCATCCAGATTCAAACATGCACATGCGACTAGTCATTGTGTGAGACAAGCACGAACCTAGCGGATCGGTGAGGGTATTTTTGGATGGCATTCTGCAGTCGTTTGTAGAAATGTCGATCCAGACGGGTAGAACTATCTCCGTCCCCATAAGCAATGCCGAAAGGTTCAGACATGCGTAAGCTTGAATTGTCAAATATGAGGCTCTCTGGCTTACGCGCCTTGTGGAGGCTTTGTATGCAAAGACGATTACGTAACCGTGATTATTTAGTTGAAATTTCAATTATACTTCTTTACCAGACAATGACGCTAGCAAGTAAAACTGGAGACTACTTCTACCGGTTCATATCTGTTTTTCGTTTATGATTGCAGCGTTTTATATTCCATCGTGAGGGACTTATCATATTTCCAATGTATCCATTTTTACACATTGATTAATGTTGGTCTCCAGACCTGTTTCGTCCGCCAGATGCTGACAGTTTTGTCTATAACCACGTGCCATCGACCATGGGCAGCGGTGTCCAAAATGCCGGGACGATGAAGTTGGGAGATTTGTTCCGAAATGTGCCTACCCACCCATGTGTTGGGGACTCTGGCTAACCTCACTAGTTTAGGAGGTCTGTTTGTGGACAACCTTCCTCATTGGAATTTCCGTCAAATGGGTTTAACACTGGATTTGGTTCCCGGCTGCCTAATCGTGGGAAGATCGATAGTGATTTTGGGTTAACCGAATATTCTTAGCCGTTTGCGACCCAGACTCATTTTAAGGTAATCGAGTCGGTTTGGTAATACTCACATTCGAATATAGGTGAACTCTTAGGTGAGACACACTTGTGGGACAGTCGAGCCACTTATGGGATCAACGGAGCAGCAGTTATCATAGTTGCTTCATAAAAAACCTGGTTCGATACTCGCTCTGAGTAAGCAGGCTGCACCCATATGTGGATAATGTTTATTCTGGAAAATGCTGAATGCAATACCAGGTGGAAAAGGGCGCAGATTGCTCAATGTGCCCTATGGTCATTCTTTAAAGACATACGTTTTTCATACAGTAACCTTCAGAGTTATCACAAAACATTTTAAAAAGCAAATTTTTTCGAATCCCTCAAGACTGCGGAGGTGACTATGACAATAAGGGAAATAGTTAGATAACGTTGGTAATTTTTAAGCAAGCGCCATGTTCAAACAGAGTAGGGAATATGTCCCTGTGGTCAGTTTCCATAGTTTGATCCACTGCGACAAACCTAACCAATTATGGTCCCTGTTACAGACGTTAGCCTTTGTGGATTTTCTTTGATTACTTACAGGGAAATTTCAAGTGATATTGAGCGGTTCGCCTACAGTTGAAGTAAAATCGGTGGTTGTATCCAAAGTAAGTTGAAAATTGTGGTATTAACATTAAATAAGTCTTGCTGATACACTATATAGAAAAGTACTAATGTTGTGAGCCAGAAAGGCGGATGGTGCAACGGCTATTCATCCAGGAAACCAACATATTGGTTATGCATTTCAACATGACAACAAACAATGCCAATGCTCAGCTCCTGTATGTACCGAGAACCAATTCATGCCCTGCTATACTCTGATATTTGTTGTATTTTTCCAGCTGCTACTCCACTACTGAATTATAGCAGTGTAAGTAGTATGGTGCGACCGCTCGTACTCAGTACACTAGGTTGCTTACAGACCATAGTTGAAAGGATGATGAAGACATTGGTTTGCCTTTAAATGATAATCAAATTTGAGCTAATTTAAGCGCATACTCGGTTTACCTTGGAGAAGCACACGTGATACTCTCTCAACATAGGTCATTGCTCCCAGCCGGCTGCTAGAAGCCACATAGTGAGTGTGTGTTCAAAACTGACTTCACTTCATCAAAAACGTTTTCACGCATTCTTAATAAGAGCTGCCTGTTATTGATTTCAGTGAACCTGTTCATCATTTGTTCGCATGCTTTATTTCGGTCATGGCTGTCTTGCCACCCGTCGTTGCTTCAATCACCTAACGGCGTCTGTACCGAGTGGTGTTCACGCGCGCAGGCGTATGTGAATTGCATATCAAGTAATAAATCCGTCACCGTGACACGTTCCAGCCTCAGTGAAACTTTATGCTGTCCCAAAGTAAACAACCATTTAGACCGAAGTGTGTGGCAGGTCTTGGTAGATCGGTGCATCACTGCAACATCCGCAGTTACCAGCTTTTTCGTGCACACGATGACCTGATTCTCATCATAAACTCTGACGTCTGCTCTGTGTACAATCCGTTTCATGGTCCAAAACAACACTTTCTTGCATGCCATTCTTCCAGACCGCTAGTTCAAAAATCTCACACGTCTTATTACCGACCATGAGCGTTAAGAATAGAAATCCGCTAGCTTTATGTGACGCGGAATTCAGACAACTTCTTGCTGGTGTTTAGACCAGGATCCGGTTTAAAGGCATATCCTCGGTTTGCAAACTAATTCTGATGCAGTATTTCAAGGCATGAAAAGCGGATAAGCAATTCCTTCCCCTTATATGACATATATAATGGAATGCATATTCGGCTGGATGTGGTAGGCATTTTCCATTATACAAATTTTACGTTGTTCACACGGTTACATGGATCAAACCAATATGCTAACAGTTCCAACCAATACAATGACTCACTGGCCAGTTTAGATAACCGATGCGGGTTTACTGACTGGATCATGTTACGCTTAACTGTAGCATAAGGTTTACACAAAAAGTGTTTACGCCCATATTTCCTACCGACAACAGAATATGTGCATTCTCATATCAGTGACAAACAAAAAGCGATCGGAAGATGTGCCCAATATTGTGTTTCAAGATGACAATAGAACTAATCTCCGTCTGCGATCCCCCAAAGGTTACATTGTGATTCAACCATAAACGAAACGGACCCGAATCTACCAATGACGGTTATTCATGTTAACGCCTAAACATATTAACACACTCTTTATGAACAAGACATGATGCATTAACGAGGGTAACCTCGTTGATGAAACCTAAAGAAGATTGAGAAAAAGCGAACCGGATTGTATTGATTAGGTCACGTCTAACAAAACTAGAATGTAATGATATAGTCGAAACTACAGTGTACTATGTACAACAAATAGTCACTGTTTCCATGGATTTTAATGACAATGATAGATTACAATTTCTGCTATTACTCACTAAGGAGGTGTGTTAACTCTTGAAAATAAAGCATTTCACTGACTGGATTTCAAGCAAGTTGATGACGAGGACTAAGAGTTTGTTCGTTGCATGTGCCAGAAGACGGAGAGGAAAGTGTCACCTCCATTTGGTCGTAATTTGACATCATGCTCCCCTTAATGGACGAGCTATTAAAGGGAGGAATTCGTGTTAGGAGCGTCAGAAGCTGCTTTGATCGTGTAGTATTGTAGTATTGTAACACAAGCTAGTAATGATTTTAACCATTTAGTCGGACGTCGGTGCCATTCAAATAATATGCGGATGTGGAGGAAAAGACACAGGAGGAGTACACATCCCAGAGTGTACCGTAGGTACGTGAGTCCCATTACGTACATGAAAAGCAGCTCTTTGAGTCATTTTGAATCTCTAGGTCAACAGACAACATTCTTTCTTTACAACCTAGGTGTGGCATACTCCCCTGTCACTCTAATGTAAACTACGACGTCCTGTGTTTTCTCGGCAGACAAGGTGGCTACGCAAGATAATCTCAATGGTCACTACCGTCCTTCTAAACCAGAACTGAAAACAGCCATAACTTGAGAAATTGGGGCGATCTACAAATATCGAATTTTAACACCTGGCTTATCCGCGTTCCCTTTCGTTCGAAAGCTAAAAGTCACGCTGGACGGTCAAATTTGGTCGACAGTGTGATCGGATTAGCGAGTGCAGTAGGAAAGGGATGATGAAAACCTGCGTCTAAGCCAAAGATTGATAAATTTTTCACATTCCCGTCTCTAGTCGATCCCCCACAAATCTCAAGTATGTGCCGGTAATTCATAATCCGGATCGTCAACTGGGTGCTGGCTTTGGATTTCTGGTTTAATCCAGCAGTCTGGCTGTGGTGTGTTTGATCAGCTTGTCTTCGTTGAAGGGTGGGGGAGAATGTGGCTTATTAACATAATCTTATCTAGCACTCGTCTTTTAACCAGAACTGAACTGATAGGGAGAAACTAGTGGCGCTGGCAATTGACGGCTACCAATTTTGTCATGAGCTGGAAATTTGGAAGAAACCTTGAGACAAACTGGTCCACTCGGTTATGTTTGCAAACTGCAAGTCGCTGAAACCCATCAACCTGAGATAACTCTTACGTAATTCCTACATTTTGAAACTGTATAGTCGAACACCAGACTCACAGCAAATTTAATCGGTCAGCTCACTCAAGTGAGAAGAAATATCTGATAGTGATCGATTCTTCTTGAGGAGATAAACAGCGATCCTGAAATTTGTAACGCTAACACACTCCACCCTGACTGAGTCAGCCTCTAACATTCACATACAAACGCTTTGCCCAACCGTTTGACAAAATGGCTTGCGTTCATTTCACTTCTTTGTGAACAAAATAGCC
Source organism: Paragonimus westermani (assembly GCA_008508345.1). Lineage (NCBI taxonomy): Eukaryota > Metazoa > Platyhelminthes > Trematoda > Plagiorchiida > Troglotrematidae > Paragonimus > Paragonimus westermani. Next base: position 24,760 of record QNGE01000039.1, on the reverse strand, counting down.
AGGTCATCTTGTATGGGCATATACGTGGTGTAAGGTATGAAACACAGCGGAGATGGACAATACGACGTGACGTGTGAGTCATATTTTTCAGGTCAAAATTCATTGTTTAATGACAGGTCAGTTTCCGGTGGTGTCCGTGACCTGTTTATAGTTCACACGCATGGCGCTGAGTGAATATGCCTGTGCGTGTTACTGATCATAATATGTAGCATGATTCCAACGATAATGTCCGTAAGTCAATTCTCGTTTCAGTAACCAGTAGTCTATCAGTTCATTAGAAAATATTTCCACAGAGATTGACGGGTGGTACTAAAAGTTGAAAATGCACGGACAAACGTAAATCGCCTCCGGTAAGGCAAACGATCTGTGTACTATCAGTCTGTTTTCTGTGGACACCTTTCGGGGTTAAGATGAGGTAACTGATCAGATTATTTGTGAAATGCCAAGTCTACTGGTGGACTTAAGGACTATGCATGTCACACGGTCGAAGTTATTGCTGATTTCATGAATTATTGCTGTAAGAAATTGGCTAATCAGACCAATGCTTAGCAGTGCAGCATGACGCTACCGTCACGTCGGTTTCCGCTTCTTTCCGTATTTTCATTCACTGGTGCAAACAAGACTATCCAGTTCATTAGTACACTTGTGATTGTCGTCTTCTGTCCGCACTTTCAGCCGGTTGCCGTGATACCCTCACCCATGCAGGTTGTCCTTGTTCAAATACAATCTAGACACAACTCGGTTTGAGCAGCCGATGGTGACCTGCTGTTCATAACGTTCACGAAGGAGAAACTTCCGAAGTTCTCGGGTGTTAAACTAATGATCAGCAGTCATGTGTAAAGTGTAGCAACTAGTACATGGTTACCATTTGGTGTGATAGATGGTGTTCATAAGACTAAACAATCGCCTATTTTCGAACTTTATCCGACATATCAACGACAGGCTGTTAAGTATAGATGTAAAACGTCGTTGGATCTCCAGATATTTGTTCAGCCTTCATCATGAAGCCTCAATATGTGAAGTTTCTCGCCTGACAAGGTTGATGTTGTTTCCGGGCAATTTTTCTTTCAGCAGCAAACGGTAAAATATCGAAGGGAATCAGCCTGACCTTACGCACTCTTCACAAAACCCAATAGTTGAACGTTCTTTAGTCTTCTTATACCACAATATCTCCAATCTGTTCAACACCCATGTTGGATGCATAGGGAGTCTTCGTTTGAGAAATTTAAAACACTGAGTTCCCTTGATCCAGTTCACCAATAGCGATAGAAGACATACATTGTGAGATGTTAACATTTCGTTTCCTTTCTTCAGTCAAGAATGTAAAACATTAGAATATATAGGATAGGCGGATAAAAACTGATTAAAAACGTTCAACGATTAAACCATTTCAATTCCGTTCATCCTAATCTTTATGTTTCTCATGAGAAGGAAACGAACAACGGTTTATCTTTTCTATAGATTCACTTACCAGACGGCAGGATGCCTCATTACAACACTCAGTGCACGGCAAAGCCACTTGGAGCGGTCAGTATTTGCAGTTCTCTTCTTTTGTACCCATTGCTCACAAAAGAGGCCCGGTACGAATCCTGTTTCATACAGCCCGGAGATATGTACCGATGACTGTTTACAAGGAGAAGAGGCGAAATTAAGAAAGGTATTGCTCGCAAACGGATACCCTGGGAAGTTCATCGATGTTCACAGTCAGAAAAGACTGACCAAGACTGTCGTGAGTACGGTTCCCAAGAAGCAGGTCTTTTTGAATCTACCTTTCAAAGGCAATCATGTCACAACTGACGTAAGTCAAAAATTACAGTCTACTTTAACTCACACATTCCCTGCTGTTGAATTGCGATTGCTGCTCACAACTAGGAGTGTCACTCAGTTTATTCGTACTCGTGACCTATCGAAATGTTCTGTCTCACGTGTAATCTATCACTCCACTTGCAGTTGCGGTGATGTCTATATCAGCAGAACAAATCGGTGCTTACGACAAAGAATGGCTGAACATACGCCTAAGTGGTTGATACACGCCATGACGCAACGGACATTGGCAGCAGAACGACTGGGACGAAATCCGACCTCATCCACATCATCGTTAGGGAAACAGGTCACGCTGTTGACCCGGCCAACTCGTTTCAAGTTCTGTTACCTAATCAGAACCTCAAATTGGTCGCTTTCTCCAAGGCAGTGTTGATCAATACTCGCCGTCCGGCTCTGTATGAGCATAAACTGTTGGCTCTCGGAGTTTGTCTGCCTTGGAACTGACGACAGTCTTTGTTTCATGTAAACCCAATCGTTGAATGTTTTTATTTTGTTGTTGTCCGCATGTCCTATATATTCTAATGTTTTACGTTCGTGACTATAGAGAGTAAACGAAGTGTTAACATCTTGCGATGTATGTATTCTATCGCAATTGGTGTACTGATGAGTTGTCGGAGATTTGATTTATTTTCAAGTTGCCCATCACCCACATTTGATCGCAGCCTTCACATTCAGACAGACTTTCCAGCCAGCCAGTGTCTTTCGAAAAGAAGCACTAGACTCGAGTTCCGCTGTCATTAGAGCGCGTCAGTAGTGCATATCTTTGTCACAGCTAGGATTTGAACTTCGGCCATTCCAATCATGAGGCAACCGTGTTGACCACTGCGTCATTCAACTCACACTAGGCATGACCCAATTATCATATCTTAACGCTTAACCACTCTCGCTTGTGAGCAATGATCAGATTGCCCGATCGTCTCGAGAGGAGACACCATAACTGTCCTGTTAACGAGCTCTAATGAGAGCGAAACTCGAATCTATAGTGCTTCCTTTCGAAAGACACCGGCTGGCTGAAAAGTCTCTCTGAATGCGAAGGTTACGATCAGATATGAGTGATGGTCAACTTGAAAATCGCCTATTACAAAGACTGTTACGAAAAGCATACTGAGCCCGCGATCACCTACTCTCTGTCACCGGTTTTGTGTTCAAGATGACTGATATGGAGGCCCTAGCACACTCTTCTCCCAACGGGTGTGCATCGCCTTACAAATACATGCATGGTAAGCGCAACAGCTCCGTTACATTGAGGAGTTTTAAGGAAAAATCATACGGTCTTTAACAGCCACAAGTTTATTGGGCTTTCTGCTGTGTTTTGTAACCACTGGCAAAGTCGCACTTAAAATCTGACTGAAAATAAAGAATGTGACGCTTTTGCACGTAACAGGTCACTTTCTTGCAACACTTCCTCGCAGTCTGGCTAGCAGCCAGGTGGATTTAACCCTTATACTCGTTCTACTGTCGCCAAGCAAGCCGAAACACTAGCATGTACGATATGCTGGAAATCAACTGACTATCAAAAACACTCTTTCTAAAAAATAAGACACACCATCGAGGGTAGAATAGCCCGAAGAACAACTCTAGTTAGCGTAAGATTTGTAGAAGTACCCCATACAATGCGTAGCATCCAGCCAAATTTCAAAACGGTCACAACTTTATTTGTCTGCATTACTGTACAACTTCTCAGCGCGCTGCTGGTTTGTAGACAAGACCGTTTTGTTACGATTTTATGCCAGTATCCATAAGATAATCTCCGTAGCTGGGCTTCGCTTGTTATCAACCAGTTGAAAGCTCTTTGTCAAAAGAGATATTCCTGAAAAAAAGGATCGAGTGTAAGTGAATACTGGGTCACCTGACGACTGATGGGTGACCATATCGTCGAACGGACTGGTGTTTCCTGATTATCGTTTTCTTCAACCAACACTCCAGGTTTGATTCAGTTCATGGTGTGAATTCATTGGATAGGTTTAACAGGTATTGAATGAGAAGTTTTGACCTTCGTGTTATCCATCAGACTGTCAGTCCACCTGTGATGAGCGAATTTTAAAAGTATTGTAACTGTGTTGCAACACTCAATTTATTCTGGTAGATTTTACTTAAACATTCTAGCAATTGTGAGGATATCACTCGGTGATCTAGAACAAAGTGACCCCGATATCTCCCCATGCACGTTCATATAAACGTAAAGCTTGCTTCAGAATCTTTTTTGTCTGTGTCATCGACCATAATTAGTATCAAATTTACTGCACGGCAACTCAAAGAACCTTTCTCAGATCTAACTAATGGATGATTGTTGACCAAAGTAACTTAGATAACTTCAATCTATGAACCGTACAATCTGTCGGGGAAACGTAAACGGATACGGAGACTTGCGTGTATAGGGTTTAGACTGAATGGGCGACCATATGTCTTACGCGGCGTTTTGGTTTGCAACATCATCTTAGCCCACCCATAGTTTAGTTATTCGACAACCGGCTTGTCTCTCATTTTAGTGGTCAGATATGACCGCAGGATTGTATTAGGCCAAGACTGACGTGATCCTCAACTTGCAAGGTAGGTAGATCAAATTTCTTGAACAATGTGAATTGTGTATCACTCCAAACCGATTACCCTTGTCATATTCTCGTGGGTTTCTCAGCTGGCCAGTTTCGACAAGAAGGATCACACGAGTTTTCCTCTTGTCAGGGTACATTCTTTCCACGGCTGGGATTAGAACACCGGTAATGCCTTCATCAGGCAATCTTGTTACTAGAATTCGGTGACGCCGAAGACTGAGTAGATAGTTTGCTATCAGCCATGCAACACGTTTGCCACGCGTGTTTCACAATCATTCCTGTCAGTGACAAGGCAGACAGCCCTGATTCTCAACCGCATTATCCAATGAACTAGAGCGTATATGTCACATGAAAACTAGGCTTCACTGTCTTAAGTTGCCCAAATATCATCCTAGGATAGTGTGACACCAGTAATAGTTTTGGTGTGGTTTAAACTTTTCCCAGTTTTCAGGTGGTAAGTGGTCTGCCATAACAGAGACTTCGTGGGGATAAATGAAGCCGCTGTATGCGGCATTGTATATTGTACTATCAGATGTATATATCCGGACGATAAAAATCTAGTGTTTTTCTCTGCTGCCAATGAAAACTATGCACTCGACATAATGAAATCTATCAGAAACAACAGACTCAATCGGGTTAGCTGTTTATTGGATGGGAACATCCACTGATAATAAGTAGAATACTGGTTGTAGTCCGGACAACGACGGGCCCATATTACGTCAAGTGTTGATTCGAGATCCCGAGTAGTATGATAAAAAACCCACCTTCTAGTACACGGAACCTTAGGCAATATTTACACAAAATACACACATTCATATAAGCGTTTGATTATCACAAGGAAGCGTCCACAGTATTCACACCAGGCTTAATTATAGGAGTTGATATTTGGCTGAGGCGTTCGTGCTTTGGGTTGTTTAGAATTAACCTAGAAACTGAACAGTAGTTGATTGTGTGAGAAATACACCGACTATGGGTTCGCCTACGGAAGGGGATGCATAGTGTTTCGTGTAAAATGGTGGACACTGTGACCCATTAGATTCTGTTTTGTTTTTTCGGTTCTCTGATTAAACCTTTGGGAAAAATTGTTTGTTGTGAGTTGTTACTGATCGAGTTTGTTGAAACACAGTGAACAATCTACTGTTCCGGAGGTAACTCAGTTGTTTTGGAAATAGGTTGTTAAGATTGAGGGTGGCCGGTAACTCCACCTGAATCAGTTGCTAAGAGGGGCTATTTCTACAAACGACTGTTTAACAAAGGAGCTCGATTTCGATGGAAACCTCCGAACAAGGACTAGAATCGAGATATTACTCTTAGCAGTCTTATGTAAGATCTGGTTTCAGGACCCGTATAGGAACAGAAACTTGTGCATCGGCGAAAAATTCTCCATCCCTGTGGTCCATCACTCAGCGAGACCATACTTCAACGTTTGTATAGAGGGGATGTTGAAGAACTCTGATTCGTTGCATGACTCATCTTCACCTGGGGTCAGCCAATTTTGTCATTTAAGCCAGCTGCATTCAGAGTGACAATGCTACTTCAGTCAGCTTTCTGAACAAACTTTCTGACTTTTGGAAGATTGCCTAGGAGGATGTTCCCAAGACCCTCCGATTCCAACGTGGTCAGATGACGGTGACTAATCTACTTGGTGGCCTTTCCGATTGGGACACAATTCTAGCTTCTTTAGCTGGATCGTTGACAGGTTAAAAGGACAAGACACTTGACTAAGCAAGCTGAAGTGCATAAGATAATTACTCATAAGTAAAAACACCATAGTTGTGAATATAATTCAATTACAGAGCAAACTGTTAGAATACTAAAAAGAAGATACCGACTTATGTAAGAAACATTATTTTAGAGGAAGATTTTCTAAGCTTTCCGTTAATTTTACGGTCGCTCAAGCTTGTTCACTGGTCCTTTCAACATACATTATCTGGCTTTCAATCTTTCCCTAATTAAGCTCGGGTTTTTGTTTCCTACTGTGTATATGCTGGGCATAAAGTCCGCCGTTGGGTCACCGCGAGATTTTCTCCGCTTGTTCCTATAACAGAGGTTTATATTGTGTCGGATGTAATCACTCGTCGGTTTCAGTGGTGTACGATTCAGACCTAACCTGTGTTAAATATGGAGGTGATTTTGGATCAACATCTGGGCAGTTATTGAAATGAGATCTTTACACTTTCGTGCTTCTAACCTTATCGACAACCAATTTGATTTCTTCATATTTTCAAGTGTCACAACACTGGATTACTTTAAGTAAATATAGCAATGTGAAACCGTGTTGAGATTCATACATACGCATACGTCCGTGTGCACAAATATCATGTGACACACGCACTAGTAAGGATCATCCATGAAAATGTTCTAGACTGTTGTTATTCGAGTTCAGTAAAGATGATCTAGACAGTACACACGTATCAGGTGACAAGGAGGAAACTGGTCAAACCTTACCTTTAATTCAAAGTGATTACACAGATAAGCAACCCTTCACTAACTCAACGCACTCCAGGCCACCCGATTACGAAGCACGGTGGATTGAGAGGAAGACGAAAATTGATCCATCATCCGTCTTAACTTTGTTGTTCCCAACCGATCAATATGATTAAAATTGAAATTGAGCGTTTAATTCAGAAAACTGAAAGTGCACTAGAACTGGTTTCGGTGAACTCATCAGTGAGGTCGTTTAATATCGCGACAGGGCGACAATAACATGAATGTGGACATATAAATTGAAAATCATTCCACAGAAGCGTGCAAAGCTTCCAGGAAGGAGATTGGGGCACAATCACGGTTACGGTACTCGCGTGAGATATCCTTTTCCGGCGATTCTTTCATACACTCCTTCCCTCTTCCTAAGGTCGGCATGCACTGACCATATAACCCGGTATTCACCATCCTGAACACACGCCGAGCAGCTTTGTCAACAGATACACGTGATCAGAATCGACTTGCCCAAATGGGCAATTCTGTGTGCAGTATCCACGCTATTGAAGCTGCCCGTTAATCGTGACTGGGATTACTCCTTCCAGGGGGTTATTTGGATCTAGTAGCCCCGGTGACCCAGATGCCTAGAACAGCAAACTACCTGAGCCCCTTGATAACTGTTTCCTTGCTATCAACAGTCTTCACTCTTACCACGGTGCCACAGTCGAACATGGAGGGGTTAAACAAATCACCTTGACTACAGATGTGACCAAATCATGAACGGCGCCCTATGGATTAGTTCAGTTTGGTCTTCTTATGGATTACGGGTGGATTTTGGATACGTCGTGGTCGTGTGTATCTTATATTCTTGTTGTTCAAGCAGAGTAGCAGTGTGCCTACATAAGCGGCAAACGTAAATTGCCTATGCGACATTGGCGAAAGGGTGGATGGATAAGATGCTGTAGGCAAAAAACAGCACACCTCGATCACTATAGTTCACAGGTTCTCACTTCATATCTTCCGACGGTAGATCCCATATCCACCGAATCGTTCTATTAATCCTACTTTGATCTCCTCGTCTACCCTGAATGCTTTAACTATTCTGGATCACCTCAATCAGTTCCATAAAAAAAATAAGTTTGGGCATGGAGGCTACTCACATATAGAAGTGCAAACTTTGACGACCAATTTGCACGTTTATATAACTTACTCGGATCAGGCCTCAGCCGCCACCGTTGATGCAGGCAATAGCTAAACCGATATTCAGCCAACTCAGTAGCACTTTCCCCAAAAGTTGTCTTCAAAACCACCCCGGGAGTCGTGAGATATTCCCAAGGAAGCAGTAAACCATTACCTCGAGAGGCAAACTATGTTTACAACTGAAACTGCCCAGAATCCCGTTATATTTGTCGCCTGTCAAGTTTAATCTAAAACTGTACCGATACGTTCGAAACAACCACGACTGCTGCAGTCAAACCTCAGTGCCTGTGTCAAGATTCTGTTGCACAAATCGCATTCTGCTTTGGGCCTTAAGACATGCAAAAATTATACAGATGTCTTTCTCATTATGAGTAAAATTCAATGATGTTCAAACGGCAACCAGCTGACCAAACAGTTTACCGGTAGACCGCCCTACTAAGACGCGTAGAATGAGTTGTTTTAGCGTTGCCATTTTGCAGGTGACTTTTAACGTTGTCAAAGAACGAGTATTGATCGACCCGATCAGTTACAACTGTACTATGTTTCGATAATCTGATCACTTTCGAGGGTAACCATTAAGTATGATGAAAGTCACTTCTTCTTCAAGCTTAGTCCGCGACAGATGACCGTCAACGTATCTTTGTTAAACTCCCCAGTGAGCAGTGACGCAAAACCAGTAAAGTTTGGGTAGAAAAAACGTGGCAGCAACAAGCAAACGGACCCCAACCAATGTTAATACTTTTGTTGTGACACAAGCAGTTTAGTGACTACCAGATCGATTGCGTCATGGTGTTTGTCCTCTATTTTGCAAGCTTATCATAGTCGTGATGACAATCGGACCAACTGGACCCTTTCATCTGCGTTAATAATTGAAGTCTGGTGCGTAACATTAGCGGGGATTTTATCTTTCTCTGGCGTTATGAATGTCACCCCGTTACTTATCGCAAATAGAGTCACCAGGGCTCTAAAAGAGTCCCAGTTAATGAGCCGTCCTGGAATGCAAATCCAATGGACGCACTACTTACGAGTAGCCAAAATAACGTACGCAATTTTATAACACCCACATGACGTTTGCGTGTTGGAAGTTCACGCAGATTCGGAAGTATCAAACAACAGTATTGGGTACTGTATAGTTGGAAGAATGTGGTACACCGCCGAGCTAAGTGTTCTGACACATACGCATGTTCACAAACAGTATCCGTACACTTGGCGTCCAAACTTCTGAAACGGAACAATGGGGACAGTACCGTGGTTTCATATATTAGGTATATGTAGTGGTCCATGTAATGTGCCAACATTACGATTGCTAAATCAGCGGAAGAATCGAAATATGTGTCCTAGTAGCCTAGTCTTACGAACGGTCTGGGCTGGATATATATATATATCTTAAAATGGGCAGAGGGCAGAAGATTACACGTAAATATATATGTACCGATATCGAACGTGGTTCTACAAATTCAGTAATAAGCAATTTAAATATACAGCAGCTTACGACCAAGTTTACAAGCGCATACAACAGTGCAGCAGAAGCGTGACAAAGTGTCTGATTAATTCCAGCGGTAAAACATGCAGTAGGTTACAGTTACTCATATAAACAAATGTGGTAGGATATGGTAGGAAGTGAAGTATTAGCGTGACAGTCGAACACAGTTCAATTATTTACGTGCGATATAGTGTTTACGGAAGTGAAATAATTTTCACCGTACCAAACAGTCAGGTGTAGGAGCAAATATTGTAAAATCGGACGAGTCACGTAAAATTCAGAGATGAGGGTATACTACGTTAAACTTGTGAGTAGAAGAAAATGAAATGTGAGATTGGAGTTCACAGCGATGATCAGCTGTTCGTCAGTGAACTGAGGAAACGAATGGATAAAGCTGAACGTTTTATGGCCTTATTCTTTTTCCAAAATGCGCAGGATCAGTCGAGACTTTTCTAGAAATCACTGGTTTTTACTTTCTCGTCTGAACTGCATTCTGGCTTACATGCCTATATGCTAACATACGTCAAAACTCCACTTCAACACGCAGAATATTACACTTAATAAAAAACCATTGCACAATTCGATCGATCAGTTTGTCCGTTGACTCTTGATAAATAATACTTTGTTTGAACTTGCGAGAAGTTCCAAAGGCGACGTACTGTGGCTTCATCAAACGGTAACAAAGGAATTAAATATTAACAACAAAACGTTCAACCATAATTTTAAGGACGCTCATATATATGCTGCTCAGAAGTTCGGTCAGAATCGGAGCTTAAAAGCTGGCCGTTAATTACTGGTTGCCGGATTACCCATAGAAATCAGTGGCACAGAAATTTTCCATCCTTCGTAATGGCTGGGTAATCTGAGTACTGTACCTAAATGACCGCGGATACACACGTTAGATATACACATTTGGTATTGTCGAGTATGTACTCAAGGGCACAATGGTTGACCAGTTCCGCATTTGCACAATGGATAGAGCTCAATCCATATTTGGCAAACATAAAATACTGGTGAGCCTGTTCAAATGCATGAACTCGAATGAATCTCATCTTAACAGGTTAGTGGGGTTCGAAAGACAAGATTAGAAAAATACGGTGCATATCGAATTTTTGAAATATTCACCCCTCTGCATTCAACCTCCCCTGTTTCTGGAAGTTAAATGGACCTTGACCTAGACGATTTTGTTTTGTCACGTCAATTTGATGGTTGTGCGAATAGCCAGTTGTCGGTCATTGTACTTTACTTGAGTGGTGCGTGCACCCCCTTTCATGGAGCTCGGCTCATCCCCATTGTTTTGAACCTGTTGACTGCTCGGAAGAGCTCTTTTGGGTATGAATGTCTTATTATGTGATTATAGTTCATATTTAACCTGTTCAGCACCAAATTGTAACCCAGTCCCCGGAAACGACCTGTCGATCGAAACTGTTGAGGTTGTCAAAATATTCACTTTGATAATTTGTTCAACAGTATCGTTGCAGTGAGGATAAGCAGTCGCACCATACTACTCACACCACTATTCAGTAGCCGCATGGATCGAAATGATCGCGGGATAAATACGGGGGAGATATGGGAAGGATCGTTGGAAGGCAGCATGACATTTAATGGCTGTCGCCACATGATGGAACTGAGACATGGTGTCCACAGCGACTGGAGCGTCCTCAGAAGAGTGCGGTGTGCAAATGAGTGTTTTTGTTCCTAGTCCCGTTGAGAGCCTTGAGTAGTGTATTGGTTTCTCCAATAAAACAACCTTTGTGTCGTCCGCCTTCTGGATTCACAACACTGTGGCATTACGATCCAATCTTGTTTTGAATATTTGGGATCATTGGTTTGTCGCTACCCGTTGCTCAACGTCTTCGTGGAAGATCGTACAGTACTCAACATTGACCCTCAGTCTGCTTAACTCCTGATGATATCTTACAATTTCAAGAAACAAGCCATTCTGGATGGCCAATCGAATTCAGTCGAGCATTTGAAAGATGTTATTGATTATATCTCATGCACTGGATCCTGCGCTAGTTGTAATAGCCGTGTCCAGGCCAGATCTGCGTTGTTACGGGCTGAACTGAAAGAAAGACAGCTTAAGGCGGAATTTGAATTACGGATGGTTTTGTTGCGAGCTAAGTAAGAAGTAGAGGAGACTAGGCTAAACGCTATGCTAGCTGACGAAGATGAGGATATCTGTGATGAGCATGTGGAGGCAGAAAACAATGATGGTAGAAGTAAGCGGAACGCTCACATTCACAGGTTTCTTGATGACTGTGGGGCGCGGTTGAATCCGGTGACAGTCCGCACCGCAGAACCAGTATCGACCTCGACTTGTGTAGAAGTTGGCTCCGCACTAGCGTCACTATCTTCGACCTTGGCGCTGCCAAAGGTTGAACTTGGTTTTTTTGATGGCAATCCGATGACCTGTTGGAAATTTGTCCGTCAGTTCGAGAGCTATATAGAATTTAAAGTGTCGGATGATGACCAGAGACTCTTTTACCCGATGTATTACTGTAAGGGCCGAGCTAGAGAGTCGATAGATGAGTGCGTCGTGCTTGAACTCAGCGCTGGCTATAGCAGAGCACGGCAGTTGCTAAAGGAACTCTACGGACAGCCCTTTTTTGTCGCTAGATCTATGGTAGATGGTCTGCTTCCCAATGGCAGGTGTGTAGGCAACAGCGTCGAGGCTTTATCGCAGTTGTCCATACGAATGCAGAACTGTTCTATTGCAATGGGTCAAATGAACTATATGGCCGGCCTCCACTCGGTGGCAACACTGGAGCGTATTGTGAAAGCCCTACCCGTTCACCTGCAACATAAGTGGGCAGACGCTGCGGACCACATCTTTGGTATGGCACAAGGGCCGTCTTTTAATGAACTTACCGAGTTTATCTCTCGTTGTGCGAGAATTGCACGCAGCAGATATGGTCAGGTAGTAAATGAAAATGAACGGAAGAAATGAAGGACAGCGCATTTATCCGGGAGCAGCCGGCAAGATACTAAGAGAGGCCCCTTTGAGTCATCCAGCCTTCTCGTTAGCCGAGACCGGGCCAACGACCCTCAAGTCAGTTGCGTTTTGTGCTCTCAGAAGCACACCATCGAGGCGTGTGATTCCTTCCTAGCCATAAGTGTACCCATGAGATGGGACAGCTTGCGACGGCCTGGATGTTGTTTTGTTTGCCTCAAATCTCACCACCGAACCTCAAAATGCAGGGTCAGGTCGCGTTGTGATGCTGTCGGCTGCGACGGGCGTCACCATAGCCTGCTGCACCGCACGCACGCAGAGACCGTGGCCGAGACAAGTAGTGGACATCAAGTTACTTGTAATATGGCTAGCACAGTTGAAAAGCATACAAGACTGGGTATAGTACCAGTGAAAGTCGACTCCATACACGGTCCAATCTCAATGTATGCGTTCTTAGGTCTCGGCTCCGACACAACTCTAGTGAAAGAAGATCTACTCGAGGGTGTCGGTGTCACTAGCACTTAGTCCACCTTGTCCGTCACAACTGTGAACGGGTTAGCCACCACCCGTTGCAAGAATGTCCGCCTGAGGATTGTTTCCTTAGACGGACAAGAGACAGTCAACGTCAACAATGCTTATTCAGTGGCCGATCTACCTATACGACCTGTCCCGTCCATAAAAGTGGAAGCCCAAAGATGGTCACACCTGAAAGATCTTCCATTTGACGAGATTCATGATGCTAAAGTAATCATTCTTATCGGATGTGACGTGCCTGAAGCTCACTGGGTTACGGATCAGAAACTCGGAAAGCGCGGGCAAACCTACGCAGTCAGATCTTTACTTGGTTGGGTTCTTAGCGGTCCCCTCTAAAAAGAGCCACGAGAAATTGTTTCGAATAACTGTGTTTGTTATGATGGAACTAGTCTGACAGAGGCGGTCACCAAGTTTAGTACGTTCACTACAAACCGAATAACTGCCGTATACCATCCGACATTTCCCGATCAATGGCGACACGCGAGGCCGGAAGACAACCCAGCAGATAGTGCTTCTCGTGGGGTACACAATCACGGAGGTATAGAAGCCTGGTTGTCAGGTCCTACTTTTCTAACACAACCATCTGCACCTTGGCCTAAAACGTTCGTTGCCGTAAGTGAACCCGCCGGAGTGGAGATGAATCGACCATCGGCCCAGGTGGACGCGGTTACTGTTGACAAGATCTCTCGGTCTTGGGTGCTCGGTATTTCGAGCTGGCCTAAACATCTAAATACTACAGCCTGGTTGCGCAGATTCAGGTCATATTGGCTCTGTGTAAAGCATCGACGGACGGACACCACGATTAATACAAGTCACCTAAGGTTAAGCGAAATCCACTCTGTTAGGAAAAATATCGTTCGTCTGGTTCAGAGGGCTAGCTTTCCGAACGAACTGTCCCTCTTGATGAGGTTGCATGAGTCTGGACAAACAGTTCAGGTGTCGAAGGGAAATCCACTTTGCAAGTTAAACCCTACTTTGATTAATGAGATGGTGCGAGTAGGTGGGCGACTGATGCTGGCCAATATGAAGTTTCACCTGAAACGCCCAGTAATACTTCCCAAGCGTCATCATGTGTCAGACCTGACTGTCAACCACTGTCATATGTTGGAGGGACGTTGCGGTGTGTCACAGGTCCGTTCGCTAATCAGGTTCCGATTTTGGATTATTCAGAACGCATCCGCTGTCAAACGCGTCATCGGAGCTTGCTTCCACTGTCGTCTTCTGAACATCACCGCGGGCAAACAAATGATGGCTCACTTGCCATCCGTGCAAATGGAACCGGGTTGGCACCTGTTTGTCAATGATGGTCCACTCAGTGTGAACAGAGGTAGCGGCAGGAAAAAAAAGTATGGTTGTGTCATAACCTGTCTTCAGTCCAGAGCTGTCCACCTCGAGTTTGCACATTCCATGAGCACTGTATCATTCCTTATGGTTCTGATGCGTCTCATTGGGAGACGGGGTTGCCCTATTAATGTTTATTCCGACAACGGGTTCAACTTCACTGTTGCAGGCAAAGAACTCAAACGATGGACGAGTAGCCTAGATACTGCCTCTACCAACAGCAAATTACTACAAAAGCATATACAATGGCAATATAATCCACCTTATGCGAGCCATCGGGGAGGTGTGTGGGAGCCTCTTATACGGTCGGTTCGGCGCATCTTCAGATCGACCTGCGCTGAACAAACCCCCGATGACGAGACCCTGTCTAATATCCTTGTCGACGTGGAAAGAATATTGAATAACAGACCGTTAGTGTCTGTTACATCGGATATACAAGAAGGGCTGGCATTACCACCCAATGATATGATGCTCGTGCGGGATAATCATGGAATACGCCCCAATCAGACGACGTTACAACTGTTTAAACATAGGTGGAAACAAACCAATTATCTGGCTGGACTCTTTCGGAGTCGCTGGACGAAACAGTACCTCCCCACCCTGCAAGCACGGCAGAAGTGGATACGTAAAGAACGCAATTTCCGTCAGAGAGACGTCGTATTGGTAACTTCAGAACCCCTATCAAGAAATACATGGCCTTTAGGTGTGGTAGTTATTTGTGATGCTGACAAGGACGGTTTAGTGCGGACTGCCGTGGTTAGGACTAATTCCGGTGTAGTAAAGCGAGATATCAGACGTCTGTGCCTTTTGGAGGAAGGAGTGGCATAGGCGGGATGAGTGCAGCTGACACCTAGTCCGTATTGGGAGTTCAAGGTGTGAGACATGGAGAACGGCTTGTGCCTAAGCGCGCTCTTCAATGTCGGACATTCAAGGATCTCAAGAAGTGGAAGTCATGGTGAAGGGCTTTCATTGCATAATAGTTCCTTGGGATTTGTGTCGCGCCCTAGTGATTATTTAGGTTGGGAACCAGAGCTGAGTGACTAGTTAGGTTGGGAACCAGAGCTGAGTGGAATCGCCATTCTGCGAGCGAACTTCGGTCGTGTTCGGATTTTGTGGCCCGGTGTATCGAATTTTTGAACCACAATCATGTGAAAATCCGACCCAACTCAGTTCCCCTAAATATTCACCCCTCTGCATTCAACCTCCCCTGTTTCTGGAAGTTAAATGGACCTTGACCTAGACGATTTTGTTTTGTCACGTCAATTTGATGGTTGTGCGAATAGCCAGTTGTCGGTCATTGTACTTTACTTGAGTGGTGCGTGCACCCCCTTTCATGGAGCTCGGCTCATCCCCATTGTTTTGAACCTGTTGACTGCTCGGAAGAGCTCTTTTGGGTATGAATGTCTTATTATGTGATTATAGTTCATATTTAACCTGTTCAGCACCAAATTGTAACCCAGTCCCCGGAAACGACCTGTCGATCGAAACTGTTGAGGTTGTCAAAATATTCACCTTGATAATTTGTTCAATAGTACCGTGGCATTACGATCCAATCTTGTTTTGAATATTTGGGATCATTTGTTTGTCGCTACGAGTTGCTCAACGTTTTCGTGGAAGATCGTACATGGTTTTCAACTTGTGCCATTCAGTTAGAACATTAGGACACATCGATAGGGAGCTAGTTACGAGTTGAAATTGCACATTCTTAAAGTCTCACCTGCATACGCACACGAAGTGGTCATATTGTGATGGATGACTAAAGCAGAGGCGCGATTATTACGGCACAGTGGACCATTTCAATGTGGTGTTCAGATGCGGCCGAAGCCCAGAGCAGATGGATTGCGGACAAAACGAGCCACCAGACGAGACATCGGTCCAACGGGCGAGGAATAGCGAGCAAAAATCTACGACAAAAGGCACGAACCACACACACGCAGATCCAGGCAGAAGTGCACACGACGTGGAAGTGGAAACCACTGCTGCGTCATGTACTAGAATTCCGGCCGATAAACGCGAATGTGTGTGGTGTGGTAACGCGTGGGTTGTGCAATAAAGCGCTCGTTTTATTGGAATAATCTTTGCCACAGTACACTGTAATCTCGTGCCTACACAGATATGGTCGTTTGTTTTGCATCTGGTTGATAATTATGGTTATTTAATGAAGCCGGTTTTGTATTAACTCACCTTGTCACGATCTTTCATTGGGAAAGATTTTAATTTCCCGATATAGACTTTTGGTACTGAGGCACTGGTGCAGGAACTCCTTACTACACTGCTGTAGGGAAGCGCTTGAAGCAAGTATGAATTACGCGAACTGTCCCCCGTTTAAAAAAGTTTTGGGATAGTATATTTAATCGTAAACTTAAGTCATATAATCTTTTACCCTCGCGTGGGAAACAACTTAACTGGAACTGAATCAGAAGCGGAATTACAGGGGCTTCCCAAATCGGCGATCTCATAGGTAACTACCTCACTGGCGTCTTACAAGTAAGCTGACTGCACACTTATGATGTTTACTGATTAATGGCCCCACCTGCTTGCAATCGTACACACGCCCATAAAATTGTGTTTGAGGCTCCCTACAGAGTTCGAAGATTATTCGGGCGAAACGTGGAGCATGCTGAGGTAGGTGCGGCGATCCATCCGATACTTGGTCTGCCATTAAGTGACAGTTTTTGAGGGGATCACTATGAGTGGTAAGGTTTATCGTACAATCCATCCGCATACCCAGATTCATGAACACGTTAACCATCGTTCAGTGGTGACCTCGTCGCTAATTTCCTTTGGTTGTAAGTCAACTGATTGCTTAATCACACAAGTTCTCGCATGTGTGAGTCACCCATCGTGGGCTGATGAGGACGGGATTAACTAGATACTTCCTGTCACATCGTCTTTTCTGGCTAGCCTGCTAAACAGGTTAAACTGGGCCTAATCTGACGGTCGTTGTGTGAGATAGTCGGATGTTGAAGGTCTGTAATGTAATTGTTCAACTGTTTCACGTCAACATTCTTTGGTTTTACCAAGTTTGAAAGGTTGAACTGGCCGAGATGTAGAGTGTAGTATAACAAAGTGGAAAAGAAAGGGTTAGATATACTTATGGTAGTGCGCCAACATCACCTACCTGTATGGTGAACGCCGAATAAATACGCCACCGTAAAAGTATTGACGGGAGTACTGGACTAAACATTTTCAAAACCATCATCCGCTGAACAATCCGGGTAATAAAATATAGGCAGCCACCCAAGACCGAAATAGGGGAATTGTTTAGAGTGGGACACACGAAAAATACAGTGTTTCTTGAACTGATGGACGATACGGTCCCCGTTTTGTATGCACTCAATAATCCCAAGATATTTTCAACTTTCCATAATGGTCATCCTCAAGACCAAAACGGAAGGAAAACAGTAAGTCAAGAGCTACAATTTTGCATTTGTTTTGAATTTACTCGTTGAAAGATTTCTGTTGAGATTTCTGGTAGTAGTCATCAGCCGTGGGGTTTAGCCGGTTTGGTCATTGATTAGTTATATGGAAGAAAAAAGTTGTAGGTTTCTCAGCTAAGTATCAAAAGTCTATTGCTGATTAGAACTTGTGAAGTAAATGACTAGCTAATCTGAGTGTGTAGACCATACCAACAGTGACTCACCAACAAAATGCTCGGGATTCCCCTGGTTCGGTATTCGCAGGAATCGTTAATCACGGAACTTTCGTTAAGCTCCGTTTTAGGAATTTCTTGGGCTGCAACCGACCATAAAATTGAGAAACAAGAATCCACCGAACTCCATTCCGATTAATTTGAAGGTCTGCTTCGGTCAAATGAGCGCAGTGCAACGGAGTAAACTGATTAGTTTGTTAATGGACATCCTTTCGTTACCTACAAGCAACTAAATATTGGCTTGGTTTCGACCTACATACGTCTCAGTGCGATTGAATGCCCGTGTACGGCCGTGATAAAGTCGCTGTTGGAAGCCAATGGCAGCGAGTTTTGCCTCGATTTGGATGTATTGGGTTCCGAGCAAACTTCGGATAATAAATATTTCGGTTCCTTTCAGTCGTGCCATATTTTACACAAAGTGTTATTCTCGTTGTCAAATTTGTTCACAATCGTAGATTCGCTTGGATTCGCAATTCGTGAAAGATGTTGATCGCTAGTCAGTAACAAACAGCAAAACTGAATATTTTTTGTGAAACTTTAATCATTCCTGTCAGGGAACAACAGAAGTGACTCAATGACAATATTTATTTTGTTACTGATGTGTAGTAGGACATTGTGTTCTATTATATAAATGGCAGACCAAACAAAATTGATCGCAGCCGTTGCATTCCCACTGAATTTTCAGCCAGTCTGTTTCGCACAAAAACAGCACTAGACTCGAGTTTCACTCGTGTTAGAACACGTCAGTAGTGAATATTTTCTTGTCACCTTTACAGCTTATCCATTGTGTAACGCGCAACCGAAACCAGCGAGCGCGCACGAATTGAATTTGAGTTGTGCAACGGGGCGTACTGCTGTGTTTTCGGTACCGTTTTGCTTTGTGTTTGCGTAAGTCGTGTGCATGGCTTACTGGGCGTTCGGCTCATGTTTGTTCGTATTGTTTCCTATTTCAGAACTGCTGTTCGAACATCTACTTCGGAAGAACGCTGTCCCTTGGTGCGTCCACGTTGCCCGAATGTTGGTCCGCGAAGTCACGGGCATTCAAAGTAGAGTCGGTTGGCCTGCATGTTACAATTGGTCTTCTGCTTCCAGTATTTTCGCAGTATTCCATCATATGTATCCCGTCAGTCAAAAGGTTTTAAGTTTGTTTCAATGTACACATGAAGAAGAAATAAAGACGCTTATGCATTACTATTTACTGTCTAACCTCCAAATTAGATCGTCTGGCAAGACGATCCCTTCACTCACAGTCACTGATCGCTCTTTTGCCAACAACTAAGTTGAACCACCAGCTGAACGGTTGTGGCACGTCACTTAGCTCACATTACACATTTCATTTGTGTATTTAAGAAGACACAACGAAGTTGATCATGCTGGACAACCAAACTGGTTGAAAACTTGATGTTGTTAATAGCGCATCTGGTTACCACATTATTCTTGTATCACAATACGGTGCGTAAAATACATATGTATGGTTTGACCAAACCCACATTTTTACAAGCTATTTTGCAAGAAATGACGGGAAACAAAACCAAGCACACATATGCAGTCAATTTATGCGGAATTTTTCCATCAAAGCCATCCTCATAGACATTCATCGATGATTAATAGCCTTACCATACTAAAATGTTTTCAGACCCGCTGTAGGAAAGTGCGTCCATGCATGTAAGATTTAAGTGGTGAATATGAGATGTTTGAAGAGAACTAGTGTGACTGTCTGAGCTGTTGTTTCTTATCGTAAATGACGTAACAAATGAATTGAGAACCTGATCATTTGGCAAGAGTAGGAAGAACGCAATTACCATCTTGGAGTGTTACCATAATCTTCCACGAAAATTTAGCCTACTTCCAATCAGGCTGGCTGTTTTATTAGGGCAGCGCGGTAACAAATCAACGAATTTATGTCGTACCACCGCACTGATATACCAGATGGATATGCATGCCAATCGAGTACTCGTGCACAAACCAATAAGATTGTGCCCTGTCTTGGATGTCGTTACGTGATCCGCACATCAGTAGGAGACAAGAAGATTAAACTGACTTACAGCATGTAATAGTGTAGTGTATCTGATAAAGAATGAGAAAAGTCAACATCGACTGCACGGAAGCCAGCTTTGTAAATGGTACGACACTCCAATCAGAAGAGAATGCACAACATGTGTCAACATCACCGAGACCGGCACGCAATTTGTCGAGAGAACGAAGAGAACCTGAGCGCCTTTTGTTACGACTGGAACAACCTTTGCGGGGGAGGAGTGTAGTGAGGATAACCGGTCGCACTATACTACTTACACCACCATTATTCAGTAGCGAGGCGACAGCATGGATCGAAATGTCCGCGGGACAAATAGGAGAAAGATGCGGGAAGGATCATTGGAGGGCAGCATCACATAGAATGGCTTTTGCTACATGAGGGAACTGAGACGGTGTCCAAAGCGACCGGAACATCCTCAGATCAGTGTGGTGTGCAAATGAGTGTTTTTGTTCGCAGTCTGGTTGAGACGCATAACCCGTGTATTGGTTTCCCCAGATGGACAACTTCTGTGCCATTCGCCTTCTCGGTTCACAACAACAGACGAAGCCTTCGGTGACGCACTGTTTACTTCAGTCACAGAAAAGACAAATATCTAAACAAAACTCCTACAGACACACAGTTTGATACCATAATGAGTGGTCAGTGAGGAGCAATGAACAATATTGGGTGGACTTCAATGATGCTTGGCTCCAAAAGAAACCAAGTTTAAACACAAACCGGTTTTACTCTTTGTCGTCTCACAGCAAGCCACACTTGTTTTAGGTTAGCTTAGCTTCCGAAAAAGTTGTTATTCAGGTGTCAAGATTATTGGCGAATCTTCTGAAACAAGGGTCCTACACATTTTACCGTTTACTGTTTGTATCTGTTTAAGTTTCATGCAAACTGGTGGAGGGAGAGCGTTACATCTTGCCAAAGAAAGAGCAGTTGGGATGTCATTCGAAAGCCTTGATTGTGCTTGTGTCAATACTTGGTTAATTCACTTGTACTGAAGCACGTTTCTCCAGAAAATCGGAAACTTGCCCCAATTCTCCTATACGCATACCTATGATGATGAACTAACTACCTTTCATCTCAGGCTGATTCCGTTTATCACATATGTCTCCACATTTTAAAGTGAACAGCACTCACAGTTGACTACAGCTATCAAGCTCCCACAAACTTTTCAGCGGGCCCCTTTCTGAAAATAGCCCTTACTCGAGTTTCACATTTTTAGAGCCCATCGGAGGAGCATATCCTCACCATGGCCAGCATCGGAACTCCAGAGTCTATGAGCCAACCGTGTTGACCACTATACCACAGACATAACAATAGGCAGCACTGCATTACAGTACACAAACTCTAAGCCACATTCGTTTGTGAGCACTGATCAAATTGCCTATCGTTTCAACGTGAGAATCGATTGTCTTGTTAGCTCCAACCACTTATCTCACGACTAGGATTCTTCAAGGAATGGATGCCACATAATTCCTCAAATTTGTTGAACGGTATTTTGAGTGCATTATTCACAACTTTAAAAGCCCTGTTTGAAATGAACTAACCATGTTGGATGCGAAAACAGAAAAATAAATGTCCATGGAGCCATCGTTGGGAAATATTAGTTTGGTATCGCTTCACACTGATTCAACCATTTATCTCAACTGGTAATAGTTTCTGTGACCACGAACGTCACAATTTATTCTGTCCATAGTTTCAGTCATAACCGGATGACGCCCATTTTGACGAATGTTTACACCAGAAATGTGTAAAAGGAAACAGCAAATTTATCGGAAAAAACTTGTCTTATCAGAACCATAAGTCATACTAATACATATGTGATTGTATGCTGAAAAATAATCTGGTGCTGGAGCATTCAAATTTTTTGGACACAGTGAGAATGCCATTTTATGGTTGTATTGAGTAATCCGAGGTGAATACATTTTGCAACTTGGCTAGTTCAAACGGAGCTACACAAAAGAAACTTATCACCCGATTTTTGACTGAGAACTAACGGTCGTTGTAATCGAACGGTAGGCTCGTTGGTCAGGAAGATGCACAACTCTGATCTCGTTATACTTCACTCCTTTTCGTCGTTCTTCCTGAGGTTTCAATCTGAGATTTGAGTGGTTTCTAATCCATTAACTATGTCCAACTACTCCTCAGTCAGTCTAATCAGTAGACTAAAACTAACCATCTGCAGATGTGGCCAGCTCAGGCTTTTATTCCTCATGTTTGAAATGTCTCGCCAGTCCACCTAGACAAGGCACGTAATACTTTCTGTGTAGTCTATTGGCACTGTGTTGTGGAGAAATGTCATCCTCCGGCTGTCTTACCCCTGTGACTCGCGTGCATATAGAAACATGTTTATTGGACAGAAATTGTCGGTATCACATAAAGGGTTTTGTGGTTAACGTCTCTATTTACTGCTGAAGCTAACAGACACCAACTAATCTACGGACTGATCATTTGCGAATTATCTATTACCTACGTTAACATGTTTCATAAGACCACAAATTGTTTGGGACCTTCGGACGGATCGATTAACTGCACAGACTTTATCAGTGCCAATCAGACCTATACGGACTCCTTCTGGCCTCTGTTAAACAACAAAAATACCGCGCAAACGAGTCATTTAATTTCAACTCTTGCGTTTGTCGTTTATATGGTGGAATGTGTGGTCGAAGTAAACCAGTGCCTATAAGACAGTGTGTGTGTGTGCCGCAAGACTTCAAGGACGCCATTATCGTACCCTTGTTCAAAAGGCAAGGGTAGCAAGCAATGCACCGACAGCTACCGAGGTATCAGCCTTTTGAGCTGTGCAGACAAGATACTTGCCAGAATCCTCCTGAACCGACTGAATGCAAACATTCTGGAGGTGAATGGTCCCGAGGAGCAGTGTGGATTCCGGTCGAGTCGGAGTACAATCAACCTGGTGTTTGCTGCTCGACAGCTTCAGGAGAAGTGCCGAGAACGGAATCAGCCCTTGCATGCCCTGTTCGTGGACTTCACCAAGGCGTTCGATTCCGTGAACCGCGAGGCGCTGTGGACGGTGCTTGGTAAGTTTGGATGTCCAGGTAAGTTCGTCAATATGGTTAGATTGTTGCATGCGGGCATGAAGGCGAAGGTACAATCGTGTGGATCGACCTCTGATGATTTCGACATCGTCACTGGCGTGAAGCAGGGTTGTGTTCTAGCCCCAGCCCTATTTAGTTTATATTTGACTGCGATGGTAACAGTTGCTTTTCAGAACTCTGGAGAGGATGGCGTCGAGGTGGAGTACCGGACGGACGGGCGTCTGTTGAATATCCGACGATTTGGCGCCTCAACCCGGCTGCAGACCTCAACGATGCGGATGCTTCTGTTCGCCGATGACAGCGCCTTGCTAGCGCACAGCGAAGAAGAGCTGCAACGTCTAGCTACAGCATTCGCTTCGGCAGCATCGAAGTTCGGGTTGGACATCAACACAGGTAAGACGTATTCGTTCTTTCAGCCTTCTCCTGGTGGAGGTGCTGCTTGTGTACCTCCACCCGAAATTCGCATCGCTGGAGACACTGTGAATGGCTGCGGGGATTTTTGCTACTTGGGTAGCAACTTGTCGACAGATCTGTCCGTGGACCGCGAGTTGAGAGCGCGTGTGGCAAAGGCTAGCGCTGCTTTCGGACGTCTTGAAAGGCGTGTCTGGAAGAATCACAGCCTGAAGATGGCCACGAAACTGTGTGTCTACCGCTCAATGGTGCTGTCTATCCTGCTGTACGGCAGTGAGACGTGGACACTGTATCAGCGGAACGTCAGCTATTTGAGCCGCAGCGCAAGCCAGTTGCAGTGATGGATAAGCGCAGGCGTCCTTTGGCTTCGGTTACTGTGACAGGCTAATCCGAATCGGATGCCGCCACTCGTGTGTGCGAGAACAGTGTGCATATGCTCCCAGTTAGCACGGTTCTAGCACCGATGTACTTCTTGTAGTTGGCAGACTCTGTTATTAAATTAGCACTAATGACAGAACAGTCGAATAATCACTTCCTCGATGTTAAAACAGTAAAGAAGCCCCCCAGAAGAGTGCACCAGATGGGTGATATAAAGCACACATCCAACAGTCTTCTAGACAAAGCTTTATTTTCGCTTCGGATGGAAAGTATGAGTCTGACTCGAACAGTAGCCGTGAATCCAAATAACCAGAGTAAAATGATTTTAGAGACTTAAAATTGCAGGTTACCATGAGACAAACTGCGTCAGGAGATAAGAAATGAGTACCAGTAGGTAGAGACCAATATTGAAAGTGTAAAATCACTCACGATTTCAGACACATTCTCTTCGTCCTTTCGGTCATTGACAACAATGACTGATCACTAAGTTGGTGTGTGTCTACCGGTTTAATTTTGACACCATAATTTGAACACCGCACCTGTGTGCTCTCTGTTCTATCACGTCCATTTTCTGTGAGCCAGGGAGTTGTTCCTAATGGCAAGGTACTTAAACTAATGCTGTAACTTGTGCTACAACCTATGAGTTCTGAACCGATAACGTAACACACCTGATGACATGGCAGATAACAGAACAACAGTTCATAGTAATGAACACTGGACTACGGAGTATACGAGGCCAATTCGTAGCTCCCTGGCCAACCGAACCAGCGAGGCTAACGCATGCGCACAGAAAAAAAGACTGGCTTTCAAACAGGGCTTGCTCATGATGCTCTCCCCAAAAGCAACAAGGTCGCAAGCTAGTTCATGTTTCTAATAAGTATTACGGCAGATTTGTGAATTTAGATGAGACCCAACTGTGAAAAGTC
>QNGE01000038.1:462166-530960 GCA_008508345.1 Paragonimus westermani | reverse complement strand
CCCAGACCTAGACAGGAGAACGATTAGGGTTCTCAACCAAAGCCTTTGGCTCAAAAGCCTGTACCGCAAGGCAGCGGGTGGGTGGCGGTGTACCAGAAATGGTACGTTTTTCAGGAAGAGATGCCAACCATCTTCCAATCCCCAACCTGGAGGACCAGGAGACTGTGGTTTGTCAGACCTCTACCTGTTGGCCTGCCTGGTATGAGTAACTCTGTCCAGTTTAGCCCAAAAGGTCATGGAGATGGGCAAGCCGTCACACGACGTCAAGGTCCAATCTCACCGTGACTTGTTCTCTGTTCTAAATGGTAATCGGACACGCGGCAGAACACTTGAATGGCAACCTGGGTAGCTGAGTGTTGACTTGGAGGTCCACCGGTTGCTGTCGTACATGAGCTACTTTGGTGTTTGATTCTGATGGATTATGTTCACGGCGCTCGTTAAGTGTCTTGCGCAGGACTGTTGCTTCGGCATCTTTCCTGGGCAAAAACTATCCACAGGACTTGCTGGTGACCACCTGCCCAACTCATATCGAAGGCACAGTGCTTCGAAAACGCTCGTGTAGAGCGTAAGCCGAAGCTGCCAGCTCACCCAAGGAATGTGAGGGTAACATGTATAACAGTTCTCGTGAGATCATTGCATCCACGTCCCCTGAAAGAGACTGTGACAACTGGTATTTTTCCATTGCCGTACGGCTGTGTTTCTGGATCATTTATTCTGCGTCGGTTGCTAAACTCTATTTCCAGCACAGCGAAAAGCAGGGACTGCTGACGTGACCAGCGATACGGAAGATGAAGATTCCTACTTACTTTCGTAAGAATCCATAGCGATTGAGCGAAATTAAGTGGGGTCTAGCGTAAAGCATTTACTTTTGCACTGCCCGCGCTCCAAACAATATTTGAAAAAAGGCTCACTGGATTTTGACACTGCTTGTCAAACGAGTTCTTTTGTGCACTCCTTACATTTTCACCTTCTCAGTTGGTTAGGTCATGTACTAAGGATGCCATTTAGTCGCCTGCCACACCGTGCATTCTTTGCCGACGCTGTGGCCGACTGGCGGAAGGTGTGAGGTGGACGGATGACGGCCTGGCGTAGACAAATGAAATCGTTCACGAAAAGGTTGGTCACTGTGGATAGGGTTCGTCTCCCGGGCTGGGTCTTTCGCGACTCCCAGTGTCGGTAGGTTGAGACGTTAGGTGAGATGGCATCTGACCGAGCTCAGTAACGTGAGTGTTGTCGTTGTTTGCCCGAGTTGTCTGTGAAGTGAGTGCATTTAATGACGCGGAGCAGTGAAAGCCTCAAGGATGCTGTCTTGCTGATGACGCCTTACCTTCACTTACAGCTTGGTTGATTGTCTGCAAGGTGCTGGCACCCTGATTTTGTATATCCGAATGCAGACGTAGCTGTTTTTACTGATTACGTCCCATCCCTCCTCCGTTCATTTTTTCTTCTCTCCTGTACAGGGTCTGTCTTTTTTCATGATTTTGTGGCAGTTAGGCATCAGTGTATCGCTGTCTGTGGTGATGATGAATTCGAATATACACCATAATATACGACTAAAACGGGCTCACCGTTTTTTTATCAGGCGAACCATGACGACCGGTCGAGAATAACGCAGTGGGTTTATAAGATGTATTGTCTGTACACGAATTCAATGTGCGAGCGTGTGGGCAATAAAATGAACCGATGATGTAGCGAAACGATGAGTGAGCGGGTGTTATGAGTCATGTGTTTGAATGTGCATGTTACTTTTCAGCGTCCCTACTCGTTCAAACAAATGTTCAAGCACACGATTGTTGGTAACAAAAGTGTGCGAATGATTATTTGAGAGGGTCGCTACAGACCCAGTAGTTCATTCGGGGACTTTGTGTATTGTTCAGGACGGTTAGAAATAAGTTCAGTGTGCAAAGTACCTCATGCATGCGTTCAGGCCATGGCCTGTGTGATTTGAGTCCAACAGGTCAGGTCACAGGGCTTGCGGCAATTGCCAGAAAGTGTCCAGTTTATTGCGTTTGTGAGATCAACCGACCCTACTGTGCTGCAACAATGGGAAAAGAAAAAACTTCGTTTCATTTCACAAGGAAAGTATCTTAGGAGACCTTTGCGACTATGGTCAGGAAAATCGCTGACTAGTGTGGCACATACCATTCGTGTGCACGGTCATTGCCGCTGCTGGTGTTACCTTGTCTGTCCCAGACTTTGGTTGTCACGTCACCTGCCGAGGTCCATGAATGGGATGAACTAAAAACACTTTGTAAACGATTGCTAGGCATATGGAAGAAGAAAAAGAAAGTAGAGAGGACGCAAGTCGATGACTGAAAGTGGAGTGAAACACAGACCATTTTCCAAGTTCTCAGACTAACTCTGGAGGCACCGATGGTCAACATTTACCAAGGAGTTGGTTGTTGACTGTCGTTATCCCGTACACGTAATATATCGGAGAACGTATCCTCAATCAGTACAACATCAGAGTGGCGTTTAAGGCCACCAGCACATTAAAGGATAAGTTAGTCCACTGAATGGGTAACCGAACAATTCTGAAGCGGTCAGACTGTGCTTATCGAATTAAATGTAAGGGTTGTCAAGCTTCTTACATTGGAAAGGCCACCCGACAGCTGGAGACACGCACTAAAGTGTAATACGTAGCCTCATGGGCATGCAATCATCAACCAACACCAAGTTGACTTCGACCATCCGACTGTTCTGAAAAGTGGTTTCTGTAACCATAAAGAACGTCTACTGGCAGAAGCCTTGCTGATTGCTAATGCACAAGATATGAATCGTGCCGATGGCCTGGAATTGTCAGTTGTTTGGCTTGATTTACTGAGTAGACAACAGTGACACCACGCAGGAGGGTTTTGCGGCGTCCCTGTCACCCACCCTATCTCAAACAGTCTAAGCGCATGTAGATTAAACGCACACACACAACACCTATCTATCCTTATTTGCATCTGGGATCACCACGTGGTGACCTCAATTGAACCGTGAATCGAGACATCTTACTGGTAGCCTTTCTACACATCGTATGTTAAACTCACAAAAACGTGCCAGTTGATGACTGCATCATATGAAGCTTGTGCAGTGTAAACGTTTTCTGATTTGAATCGCTTGACAAGGGCTCTCCTAGAGGGTCGGAACGTTGGGAAACCGATGTCCTTTGATTTTTAACTCGTGGCCTAACCAAGGAATTGCGTAATAATGGGCATAAGCACAACGCACAGTATATTTTCTCATCTGTTCTGTTCATATTTCGGAAGTTCTGAATTTTCCAAGTATGTGTTTGAAATCGTTCGTCGTTGTGCGTGGTACCACTTCCGTTGGCAACTGATTCCAAGCTTTCACGACCCTACAAGAGAAGTGAGCCCGGATGTTTCTTTTGCAGTTTGGTTTCGCAAGTTCCCACTCATTCCTTCGAAATCCTCGATTGCCTTTGCGGGTAAACAGCTGATCACCGGAATCAGTCAGCAATTTGTGAGCCTTAATCGAGTCCCCACATTTGTCTTTTATCTACGGAAAATAAATCCAAATATCCAAGTCTGCTCTCATAGTCCATATCATCAAGTCTTACAGACAGCTTTGTAAATAGGCGTTACACGTCTTAACACTCTCTAACAAGGTATGTATTTCGAGTTTGCACGAAGTATTCAGCATGTAACCTCACAAGCTTCTTAAACATAGTTTGCAGTACCTCTGGCTTTCTAGAAGTCAGTCTTCCTAAACAGAAACGGTACAGCAAGTGATTGAGTGGGGGTGGGTGGGCTTATGTTCACCTCATCCTTATTCTCTCACCTCCGATGTTTTCTGGATCACCACGGGAATTCTCGGCTTTTCTACATGTCGTGGAAGTGTGTACTTCTACTCCTAACCGTTGTTTACATTTGTTCACACTCAGTGGTAGTTTCCACTCTTCTGTCCACTGGTAAGCGTATGATGGCTTCGTTTGGACAGCCAACTAGCCTTAGTTCGTCCACAAACATAACACGGGCAAGACAGGAGAGCCGCCACGTCGTTGACATAAATCAACAACAGTAAAGGCCCTAGAACAGATCCTTGTGATACTTCACTCCTTCGAACCATCGAACTTGACGGCACTTTCTACTTGAACGTAGGACTTCCGGTCCTGGAAGTGAGTCCTTGTCTAGTTCAAAACCTTTAGTGACACGTTGAAGAAGCCTGGTGTTAGCCAAGTCAAAGGCCTGTTTAAAGTCATTGTTCACCTCATTCACTCTCCTGGTGGTTTCATTAAGAAACGATAACAAATTTACTGGGCTGCAAAGAACATGGGCTTGATGAAGTGATCGACAATCGTGTCCCTGAGTATCCTTTCAACTAATTTCAGTAAGATAGGTATATCTGTAATTCGTGAGATTTTCTTTGTTGCCCCCTCAAGCGTGAGAGTAACCGCTGTTACGTTCCATTCCTGCGATAGTTTGTACCTTTCCAAAGAACCACCAAATAAGCGTGCTAGAGGACTCACTAGGACGTCAGGTAGTGGCTTTAACAATGCCGGATTTCTGTAACCTGGTATCGCCGCCTTGGGGATATCCATTTTGATCAACTCCTCACCTGTTCGGTGGTAAGCACACCTGCCGTTACAGTCAAGTGTGAATTAATGGGTGGTTGGGGACTTTCCCGCTGTCCGTGATTCGTACGTTTTCAAGTGAACAAAGAAGGTTCCCAGCTTTCTCGTTGTTTGCAACGCGGCAAGCGTTCTACCAACTGAACTACGAAGCCACACCTGGAGCTCGGAAATTTCACATTTGGACTCTGTTACCCACCCGTCCCACTGTCCCATATGGAATCCACCAAATGATTCAGGGGATCGACTGCCCTGGCAGGATTCCATATGAGACAGTGGGGCGGGTGGGTAACAGAGTTCAAATGTGAAACTTCCGAGCTCCTGGTGTGGCTTCGTAGCTCAGCTGGTAGAGCGCTTGCCGCGTTGAGGCATGCTGTCTGTCGCTGGTTCGAATCCATCCGGAGCCCTGACTTTTCACAGTTGGGTCTCATCTAAAATCATAACTCTGCCACTCTACTCATTAGTAATACAAAGCATACTTCTGATTGGAATCCAATCTACTAATGCGGCTGTGGCCCGCATATTGAAAACTAAAGATGTTTCATCCTGTTTGGTAGTGGCGACCGTGTGGTCGTCCGAAGTATACAACCACTATCGGGTAGACGGTGCTAGTGTTTTACGTTTGGTATATTAACTACTATTTCAGATTCTCACTAGTGGAATGTTGCAAACGTCGGTTTTCAGTGGATCTAAAATCCGATCATGGCGGCCTGTTTCATAGGACGAAAAGTTGAACGGTTTATTTTGACTATCGTTTCAAGCATAAGCGGAGAATGATGTAAACGGGCGCTAAGAGGTAAGATGATGGACTAACCGGAACATTGTTACTACGATTAGCTGCGAAGTAGTTACTAGAAATGAGAGTTGGGAGGGATTGAAAACTATATTGGGTAGGACAGTAGTGTGGGGGTGTCAGCAGAAGCATGTTATCGTCTATCAACCCTGCTGTCTGCGAGATAGCGATCCAGTTTATACCACGAGACAAACAATCCGGTCTGAAACTAGTAATGTTGCGCCCATGCCTGGCTGAAGACTGCGTTACTTCCAGGACGCCCAACGGTAGGCTGGAGAACGATAAGGATTCCTAACCGTAGCCTATGGTCCATATCACTTTGTCGGAAGGTACTAGAGTAGTAGTATACTTGGAGTAATTTCACATTTTCCGGAAAACCGTCCGCGCTTTTCGAGTCCCTAACGTGGAGGACATTGGAAATTTTTTCCTCTAAACCTTACCTATCGGCTTGGTTGACGTAAACCACCATTGCAATGGTCGTCATGTCGTTCGGTATAGTCCACCTGATCGATAAACAGGTTGAGAATAACACAACTTTAGGAACAAGTTGTAACACTCTATGTTTCAACCATTTCGAGTGACCTTCCTCAGGAGGTGACCGTTACGCACAAGCCGTCACGTCACGTCAAGGTTCAAGCTCGTTCCGTTAGACGCATGAGTATGCATCACGAAGGAAAAATTAGTCATATTCGAGAGTTCTTAGTGTGTGCTCGGTTCATTACCATCAGCTGGGCACATACGGTTGCTTATTCTTCACCACTTAGATGCCGATATTCCTCTGGAGTTGCACAATACTAAAGAGAGCGTACTATAGGGAGAGGGAAACGTGCATAGATGTCTTAGTTGGCGAGCGGTCAGGGATTGTCGACAGTAGTAGGGGACATTGACCTGCTATCGACGGTAATTGACTTCCTGTGAGGTTTGGTAGCATGTTCAAAGGAAACAGTCGTTGAGCAATTAGCATCCAATGATAATACTTGACAGTACGTTAGCTGTCTTTTTCGTAGTAAATCGCACCACAGATGAATACAGTTGGCTCATAGGCAAAGGTTGTAGTTTTATCTACGTTGCTCACTTAATTGGCACAGATCGGATAGATGTGATTTGTTATGTTTACACATTAAATGTGGAAGTTTGACGTCCGTTTTCATAATTTCTTCTTTCAGTGGATGAGCCTGCGAGATGAACTCTCAACTAGCTCATATTGCTTCATCCCAAGCATTTGCCGCTTTGCTAACTCAGTGCGCCTCAGAAAATAAACTGTTGTTGGCCGATTTTTACGCTGATTGGTGTGGTCCTTGTCGTGCGTTTTCACCACATTTCGAACAACTCTCCCAACAATATCACTCTAAGGGATTCGTGTTCGTCAAGGTCAATGCGGATACATGCAAGGAACTTTGTCAGGAGGAATTTGTTACTGGGCTTCCAACGTTTAAGCTATACAGAAATAAAGAATGTTTAGCGACTGTCGTGGGTTAGTTTCCATTTGTTAACCACTCATTCGTTTCTATTTTTCAGGTGCGAATTTGGCCAAGCTTCGTTCTGTACTTGATAAATATGGAATCCAACCATGTGTTTTGGAAATACGAGCATTTACAAATGAAAAACTGAAGTTAGATGCCTGTAAGGCATTGATTAAGATTTTGGAAAGTCTTCTCTCTGAAAGTCAAACGGACATACATTCCATCAATACGGAATTGGATGAATTTAAACAGCTCATAGCTTTTGTACCTGGTTGTTTAGATTGTCTACTGAGTGTCGGCTTTAAGGTAAGCACCGCTTGTTACCTAAGTGTTGGCACCTAATATTGTACAGCTGCTGCTATTGGCACCGCTTACTATCGATTGAAGGATTATGGGTTCGGGCGTCCACTTCGTCAACAGCTTATATCTGTGTTTTACAAACCTGGCAACCTTCAGCCTACATAACGTATGCTTGGTTGATTGTTTATTACTTTCGCTTCCAGCTTAATCGGTCGCTGTGGGCGAATCCAAAGGACGTAAACATAGTCATCGCGAGTGGTCTGCATCCAGTGACCAGCGGTTCGTCCCATTAACCCGAAAACACACCGTGCCTCCAACAAACCTAAACAAATAAGATTGAAGAGTGTTTGATTGTAGCCGTTTTTCAGCAGTCCTCTCAAGCTGTTCAACGGTATGGTAAGATATAAAGTGAAAACCTTATCTCTGGGGTACGATGAGAGGCTCTCCATCGGTTTATGTGTATTTTTAAACAACGGCGTAAAGTGAGCAAGTGCCAGTGTGCGAAGAAAAAAGGTATCGTGTAGGGTGAAAAGAGAGAGACATGTGAAAGAAGAAAGAAAAATTACACTGACCCACACAGCTTCGCAACGCGAGCGTCATCGACTTCTATTGTTCACCATATCAGACAGCGTCCTCAATTACGGGTGTCCATTGTTATGTGGACCCTAGCTAGAAGGCCGAGAACACCCTACTGAAATATGTGTTAGAGTCGGTGCCCTCATACTCCGAACCCAAGTCATACGCTGGCCACCAGACTGTCGCTTCCGACTTAACTCACCACTCGTAAACGAGGCACGGCGTGGCAAGTGGTGAACTATCCTCCATAAAGTGTGTTTGAGCCAACGAAGTATGCGAGACGAGATAAGTATGTTCAAATGTCGGCAGAATCTATCCATTCCGAAGACACATCGGAGATTTTTTCACTGCTGACACAGTGCTTCCATTACAGGTCACTACTGCTTCCAAACTACCGGTAATCGGGAACGGACATTATGTGAACGCCCTCCGCGTAGGGGAGCCTGGTTTCACAGCCGTACAATAAGACTGCTCTTACAATAAAATTATAAGCTCGGTCTTCCACAATAAGACTAGGATCATACCAGTGCTACAGGTGACGTAAGTTGACGAACGTCCTCCGAGCATTTGTTGTTGGATTTTTGATTCTATCAGACGTTCCGCCAGCGTTGATACGCCTTCCAAGATACATAAGCTTTTTGTTTACTTCCAAATGTTCATCACCAATGATGATAGCAGATGCATTTCTGTCAGTATTACAACACATTGCAGTTGTGTGTTCCTTTCACAGTCCAATCCGAATTTTGTTTTTCATCCTTATCTTTCCTAGAATGCACTAACATGCACTCCTGTACTGACATGCTTCTTGTATTACATTTTAAACAGTTTGGGTGTTGTCGTTGGGGGCCCTCTCTGGGATATAAGGGTCTCCTTTTCGAGCTAACCTGTGAATTGGCTGACCAGGATTGACCGGCTGGACGCGCAGGTTTCACTCACGCCTACCGATCTCATTCTTTCGGGTTTACACTGTATATGTGGGGTGTGAGTGGAACCGCAAGAGGTGCAGCACAAGCGACTTGTGGTGATAGTTTGGCGCACGCCTGGCTGCGATAGGCTAATCCGTTTCGGATGTCACCAACCATATATATATATATATATATATATATATATATATATATATAACCAAATGTCTGGGAGCATTTCTACACCGTCACGTTCGCAATCCATCAGGACGCACTCTTGGATTTGGTCTACCGCAACGTTGATTAGGATAGCGATGGCTGGGCAACCATACCGCGCCCCGCCTGAAGCGCTGAAAATGGGCGATATTCTACCGTAAGGCGTAACTCTACCCGAGGTCTGACAATAACATGTTGTCAAGATGTTAGTACTCTTTTCAGGTATACTCCTGCTCGATAATCAGTCTCATAGTGCATCTTTGTCAGCCGAATCAAAAGTCCTTGCAACATTTAAAGTGGTGACGATTGTCGGGTTTCTATAGGGATGGCGGAGTGCAGGCGTCTAACGGACTGTCTGAAGAACATTGGCTACAAGCGCTCTTGATTGAGTGAAAATCAGGCGAATCTGTCTGTGATGTTCTTAGCCGGATGCCCGCTAACATCGTCCGTTGTGCTGTCAGACTCGAAGGTACGGTACGTCTGTCACAAACACTCCCTGTTTGCTGTTGCAGCATGTGCTCCATCAGGTGATGTTTATCGTGAGGTCAGTAACCTTCCTCACACTTCGAGCCGAACCAACGTTGCAGCTCTGACTGAAGAGGTGGACATTCAGGTAGGTGGGATAAATGCTGGCGAGCGATGATTGAAATTCCTACGATACTGGTCGATCAGATGACGTTCTTTGCAGCTCTCTGCTGATAACGATCTGTTTCTGGAAGGTTCTGATTTTCATTGCTCCAAATTTTAATGTGCCATTCAGCGACTCCCGCCATCCTGCCAGTTGTGAACATGGATTGACCGCATAACCGTAAGCTATTAATGGTTTGGCTGTTTCTAAGACTGTAATTCTATCTGGGCATCTATGTGGGTTCCATTTATTTATTAGTAGATATCACTTCCGCCCTGGAGGCAATGAGATGTTAGACAGATCGGCGCACCCAAGCCACATTAGCGCTCTACATTTACCAGAGCGCGCCCGTCTTTAGTCCAGAGCCTCACCCACCGGACAACACCGATGCACATCAGACATATGTGACCTGCAATACTGGGTTGTATACTACGGCTGCTCCCTCAGCTGAGTGGGCATTTCCAACAGCAATTCAATAGGCCACCCGTTCTTTCGAGCACCGTTTGTGCTCATTGGTCTGTCAGCGATTCACCGACTGCGGAAACATGCTTCACTTGAGGCAAGATTTCTGAAACGTCACAAGGTAATCGGCTTAAGCGAACCCCTCCTTCCCTTTTCTCAGATTGGGTCTCAGTCTCGCTCAAACAGCTGACGACTCTACTCAGGAAGCGCTGAGTTTGGCAAACATCACCTTCATTTTCAAAAAGGTTCCAGGCACTCCATTGATGTATTCTATATTACGGAGGCAGATGTTGTGTGCGTAGTGTAACACGAAGCCGATGCGGGGCGTTAGCTACAAAGGGTGTCCAGAGGTAATGCTCGACAGTAATACAGCTTCTGTATGATAAAAATGTCGAAATTTTGCATACTCCATAATCATCGTCTTTCTTCCGGATAATTGGTCCAGTCAAGGGTGTGACCAGCGCCTACTTCCCGAAGTTTACCTTGGTTCGCATGCCGTGTCTCAACTCACATTTAATGCAGTCGTTCGCTGCCGCTCTAATCCAGCAGCATGCATACATTCCGTTTCTCAACTGATGATACTGCATCTACTGGTAGATCTCTGGTTGACAGTGTGGGCCATGTTGCTTGTGTGACCTATTTTTGCAGTTGAATGTGTAGCATAATTGGTTGAAATGAGGGTTTTCAGAGTCTTGGATGTTGGTTGTAAATCACCGTGGGGGAGGGGTTTCCGTATATTTTTACCCCTCCACTCTGAAGAATGCGGCCTGATGGTAGAGGTGGCCTAAGTTGAGGAACAGTATCGGGAGCTGTAACTGTATAAATTGTGATTTCATGGAGCATCATCCCGGTGCTGATGCAAATCCTAAGGTACCTGATGTTCTCAACTGTTTCCAGCGCTTCACAACGTCCCGCTACCTGTGCAACTACACCGCACACTTTGAGAATACAAAGGTCAAACCAACTTGACGTGTTGAAACCTCTCTCTCTAGGATGTAATAGAATTCTCGTGAGCTATCACACATTACGGCGATGTTGTTTGCATACCTTAAATCACAGAATCTAAAACATTGATGCATTTCTAAACAATTATTTTTACTGTTTGCCAGAGCATACTCTGGGATCTGACCAGTCGTAAATTGAAAGGAAGGCTGGACAGCTTTGTCACATCCCACTTGATTTGTAGATCAACGGTAAACTCCCGTTAGTCCTAGAAAAATAGAGCTCTCAGTTAAAATTTTCGGTGTGATGCCTATTATTGGTACAACAGTGGTCAGGTCGTTATCTGACTTGCAGAACCGATATCTATTCAACACTGACATTTCGAATTTCAGGTTTCCGAATATTAGCAGACGTAGGCTTTCAGTAAGTTTTATGTCCGAACGAAAAGTATATGCAAACGGTGCAGGTGTTTGTATTAAATCGCTAGGGTTTAGTAGTAGGAATCAGAAACGGCCGTAACGTGTGATTTGCTGGGCAGTCGTGCTGAGCTTCGATGTGTCCGCTCCAGGATCTATTAAGAAGTTGTTATAAATCGGATTTCGAAAAATCAAAGGAGGAGTCAGCAGATGCACATTTTTATCTATCCATTTTTTTCATGCTGAGCACATTGGACCTCCCGGTGACTCACGAACAATGATCGACGTGGTTGGTTGATGTAACATGGCTGTTGGAATCGCGCTATTACCATGACTATCAAACCTGTCTCAAAAACCTGTATTGTAAGACCTCAGGTGCGTGGCCGTCGGTTGACATATGTATTATTCTCCCGGATCAATGTGTCCACCTTACTCCAACCCCCAACTTGAAGCGGTGGAGATTGTTGTTCATCACATTTCTCTCTCCCATGGTCTGCTCGATTATGGACGTAGGCACCACATGGCCCAGTTTCGTCCAGTCGGTTGCTTAAATGCGTAATCTGTCAGCTTATGTCGAGGTGTCTGTACGGTGTATTTGAGTGTCCCAGCTTCTATATGATTGCAAACGTCTGCTTGATGTGGGGTGGTCATGCATCAGCTTTGATGTTGATAACACTTATAAAGTATACCTTGTCACTTTCAAGTCTTACATGGCATGGAATATCCGAAAGGTTAGACAAAAAAGCAGAAAAGATTATCTATCGCCGTCCTAAATTCTCGGTTCTTGTACGCAATATATTGGAATGTAGAACAGTTTAGTATACGAATAAAGACTAATAATGTGGCGAAAACAATGAACACTGGAAAGCGTCTGCATACCAACTGTGGAACCAAAGGTTACTTCCGTCACTCTTATACTGAAACATTCCATCAATTTGCGTGTAGCACAGGCTTGACTAATGCCAAGTATCTCGTGATACGTGGATGGACTTTCCATATGTGCAAAGGGTAATCAATGCAACCACCGACAAACTAAGAATTGTAGGTCATGTAGCCACTGGCGTTCCTGCGGACGTTTTGGGGCCTTATGACAAAGTCGGTTGACACTCAGGGGCATTTGTACCCCTCTCCGTAGAAAACCGAAAATTCTCTTACCTCTCCGTGCATTCCCATAGAATTCACAAGAGGTCATTTGTGCAAGCATCTACTTTCGGCTGACTTTGGAATAATTGATAAATGAAAAAGGGAGTTGTCCGAACCGTTTTCTCCATAACGGCTATTTGTTGTAGAGTGTGATAGCAGTAGCCTGTGCCGTTGATAACAGTCTTACTCTGACAGCCGTCAATTTGGCTTCATGAACTTTGTAGGTAATTCGAAAAGCTTCTCCTAGTTTTATTCGATGGCCAATGCCAATCGAATGGAACTTTCACCTGCACGAAGCTGTGCCGAAGTATATTTGGACCTATCCGGGCAGTTGAGCTAATTTTAAGAATGTTTGCAGATGGGTGCACTTTTATGTTCCCAACCTTGGATTGATTCAAGTGGTTCGAGTCGCATTTGGTTTACTTCGTCCTATCAGGTCGCTTGGTAACAGTCAACCGTAATATATGCGTCGGCTTCTGCTATGACCTGAACACACACACACACACGAAATCAGAACATGACGCAGAACGGGACCAAAATAAACATGCCATACTAACCGTAAATGTGACCTGTGTGATAGTCAACCCATGAAAGATCTGTTGATCCAATGTGGCCAGACTGAAAACTGCTAAGAGGACGGATATGTGTAGTGATTGGATAAAAGTCCATTGACTATCTGGTACTCGGCCGCGAAAGCCACCTCATTGTGAGACATTTTGGTTGTCAGGCTATTGAAGTCGGTTTTCAATTATTCGGGACATATACTTGTTTATTTCTAGCTATTCAACATGCAATTCAACTCAACACTCGTTTGTCATGATGGTCGATTCTTTTTCCGTGATATGTTGCAACTTACTTTATGTGCCTTGTATTTCTCATGAACTGGTTCCGTTTGGTCACTCGAGTTACAATTATTTTTTCGTCATTAAGCAATTTGAGAATCGGTTGGAGTTGCCCGTGCGGTCGATCGACAGAGAACACGTGCGAGAGCTACTAACTCAGCTCAACTCTATCTCAGTGAGTAATACACGGCTATTTGATACATTACATTTTTTACAGTCCTCTAGAATCAGTGGCAACTACTCCTTGTACACGCTAGTCGAATTACTTAAAAATAGAACCGTTCTGTTTGCTGTTTATTTAAATCAGATACGGCAACTTTATGTTAAAGTTCTATTTTTTTATTGGCGTTCTGGAGTAGTCTGTTATCTTCTGTCTGTATTGAGAGGATTCAAGTGTGAAAAATGTTAATTTTGACCTGATTCAGGAGGTATTACAGTTGATGAAGGTCATTCGTCGTTTGTTGTTTTCAGTTCACCCGAGACTCAACGCTTTCTTTGTTTTCTAGCATGATTCATCGGTATTGTATGCACTGATGAACAAAAATTCGGACGGGGTGGCTTGCAGCATTCATCACGCACACATCAGACATGTACAGTTTATGTAAATCCCAGTTCTCTTATACAGGTTTACTGCACTTTTGCTGATGTGGACTAGCGAGTGTTCCCTTTACCTGGCGCATATATATATATATATATAAAATTTCTATCACGCCAGTACCACTAGCACTCACTGTGTATGCTGGTGAAATTGAAAACCGGTTGGCAGCATCCGGTTCCGATTAGCCTGTCAACAGTGACCTTAACCCTCACAACAAGTGGTTTGTAAACTCGAAAGAATAATACCAGGAAGTGTCA
Source organism: Paragonimus westermani (assembly GCA_008508345.1). NCBI lineage: Eukaryota > Metazoa > Platyhelminthes > Trematoda > Plagiorchiida > Troglotrematidae > Paragonimus > Paragonimus westermani. The sequence continues at coordinate 516,846 of QNGE01000038.1, read as the reverse complement.
TTAAGGCCTTTGGGTCCGGCCGGCCAATGCTGGTTAGCTAATTGGTGGGCTAGCTCGAAACTGAAACCCCTGTCTCTTGAAAACTAAACACAGGGAGACTTCAGTGGTAAGATCTAAACTTGGAAGAAAAATATACCAGTATGGAAGTACATGTTAATGCATTCTAGGGAGGATACGGAGGAAAATCAAAATGTCAGTTTGGACTGGAAGAGAACAGACAAAACATTCACCATACAGTACATCAACAATGGTAAAGAAAAGGAAAGGTACAAGGCCACAGACACCCAGGTTTGTGAAAAAGGGGAGGAGTGGGATCCGAACGACGGTAGTCGTTGGTTGATGCGAACAGAGAAAAATGGACATAACTGATATATTTTCAAGCCTACCTGATCCTAACATACTGGTCGTCTCTTGGCCGACAGTGTACTCTGAGTACATTGATGACCCATTGATGCGAAACGGCCAGCGTATTCGCGACCGCACACATCGCAACGCCTTATAGCCATGTCACCACGATCTATGACATCGATGGTTCCGTTGCGTACCGTGCGCTTCCGTTCATAGTCGCGCAGTTGCTGTTCACTGAACTTACGGAAGCCCCTCCGGATCATATTGCTCCAGACCGTCTGATTTAACGCTCACTCTTCCCGATATCTAAAATCACCGCTACAATGTGAAGCAATTACCTGGATAACATCTTGGTATCGGAGCTTTCAACGATCAGGATTTCGCTTACCTGATTTCAGTTGTTAGTACACCAGCTGATTTGGATTATGGTCATCGCTCATCCGGCTTACGTGACTTATCCAGTGAAGCTGGTTGGACGTCACCATCATCTCGATCTCGTTCATGTCTGCTCGCCGTAGTATTTGGGTGTTCGGAACGATGTCCGGCTACCGAATACCCAAGATGCGTCTTAGACATTGCAAATGGGAGCGGCTCAGATAACGCACGTTCTGCTGATATTATGTCCAAGCTTCACTGCCGCACCGCAGTATGAACAACACTGTTGAGCAGTACACACAGAGCTTAGTGGCCATCTTCAGGCTGTGGTTCTTTCAGACACGTCTTTCAAGACGTCCAAAAGCAGCACTAGGCTTTGCCACGCGAGCTGGTAACTCGCGGTCCGCGGACAGATCTGTGGTCACATTGCTACTGAAGTAGCAGAAGTCTGGGCAGCTGTCGACAACATTCCCGTTTAGCGGAAGTTCAGGCGCCATTATAGAAACAGCGCCTCCTCCGTTGGACACACAACGGACTGTTAACTTGAAAACCCGCAAGTCATGATCTGTCTTCAGCGAAACGAAACACGTGCGCTTATTTGGATAGCTTGGTTAGTGACTCAGTTCACGTTTGGCAAGAACCTGTTACGCATTGTCAGATAATGTGGAATGGGGGATCATTTAGGACAAGAAACAAAAGGATATACGGTGTGCACACGAATCGATGGCACTTTATGACTAATCATTGCAAATGCGTATTTTTAAACTTGCATTTGTGGTTCCGTTGTCTATGAGGATTTGGGATCAATCCTTGGTGAGAATAGTTAAGTGATTCCTCTGGCTGACAGTGAGTCTTTTTGTTGACACGCAGTAAGCGATGTCGTTCACAGAAAGTTCTATCGGTAACTGAAGATAAATGTTAACGAATACCTGCGTTATCGTTTGTCAAGCTCACTAATTCAAATTTTGGTCCATCCTCTGATTTGGCCTGTTGAACTGATGTGGCGAAAGTATTTGAAACTGAGGAAACTGGACGACGCAAGTGGTTAACAGTCGAGTGCAAGCTACCCATACCCACCATGGCAGAGATTGCAACTAGATATTTTGTCAGGTAAGGGGGACTCTGAGATTTGATAACAAATACACCTGCCCTTGGAAAACCATAACCACTAAGAGCTTTTAGACCATAAATCAACCAAGAACACTGATTTTTAAAGTTGTGTTTGTGTAAAGGTAGAAAAGATGGTCAATTTTTATCACCTTTATTCCCTTGTTAATCAACACAAAAGCCTCACACTAAGCATCCACAGATTCAGCGTTGGCTGTTAGCCTGAACACACAAATGACAACTCTGAGTGGGGCTATTTCACTGTCTCGCAGAAGCAATTAGCAAGTACCTAGGAAGAATATTGCAATGAGAATCTAAATAACAGTCGTAGGTAAGGAGACCGTACTTTAAAGAACGTACGGCCCCAAGAACATGTTATTGTGCATTCCAGACCACTATATCCAAATTTTAATTTTCATTTATTGATTTGCAGCACCTAGTCGTAACACATCTTAATCGATCCACGCGAACGCTGTATATATTTTTGTTTCTCGTCTCAAGTCGTTCCCTGTTCTCTATGATCTGATAATGCGTAGCAGGCTTCCCGTAAGGTCCAAGGTCTAAAGTCTAAAAATGGAAGTCATGAAGAACGAAGCTGCGAATACGCCAATGGATAACGAGGAATGTCTTTCTAGTCTGCATAGCAGTTCACCGTGATGCCTCGGAAAATAAGCTTAGTTCGAACGGGACTGCGATCGGATTCACCACTGTTTGAGTTTCAGAGAGTTTAACGGTAATATCGCAGATTACTTGTTTGTAAGTTCGGGGTTTGAGACCCGGTCGCCGCGGCTGTTTGCGCTTTTCTGAATTCTGAATCCTGATACCATCTAGCACCCACATGCAACCTACTGGTTGATGCAATGATGAATATCTGATGGTGTGACAGATGAATCTTAGCTTTCACCTTTAACCCCGTCGACCATCGATTCCTTGGTTCTCGTTTGGAGCGGAATGTTCCCGAGAATTGATCTGTGATTACCTATTAGCAGGTTTCTGATTTATATCGTTGTAAACTACTGTAACACGGACCTTCTTTCATATGTCCTCGACTTCATTACTTCGGGGTTGAGTTCGGTACGAAGAGGATGGATGGAGCGATTGGCGGTGCAGTACAAGCTACTTGTGGCGACTTACGGCCACACGCATCCTTTGACTGCGGTCGTTGCGACAGTCTAATCCGGACGTGGATGCCTTCAAGGTTATATGTCTTCAAAACGGTAGTTGGTAGAACCGTTCATCCGGTTCTTTACCATTCAGTCGTTGTATACATACCCAGGCAATAAGTTCAGGCCGTTTCACCGTTACTCAGTCAGTGCACGTCGTTTTTTGCATGTTGTGCATATTTCAAATGCTTTTGTGGGGACTCCGTTTATGGGTTATTGCATAAACGTTAACAAGAGGGAAGCAGGAATATCTGATCTCTTCCTGATATGAACTAACTTTAATGCGAAAATTGCGATTATACCTTATCGTTTTTCAGATTACATCAGTACATCGGTGTCCCTCTTACAACACTGGAACATCGGCGTTCTTTCTCTTTCTAAACGGTGGTGGCATCGTTTGACCTTGGGATTACTTTCGACTTGGTTGTTCGACGTACCCCCTAGGGCACTCTGTCCGTTAAAGTACCAGTTTGTTGAAATCGTTATATACCCACCCTAAGTTCAAAGTGCACACTCATGGATGACTGTACGGAGCGTTCTCCAATTCAAGCGGCATTCGACAAGGGTATCCGACTTCTTCCTTCCTATTCCACTACTTGATAGGTGATATTCTGGAAGTTATGTTGATAAGACGTTCTGTGGAGAACAAACTCACTAGTGCATCCGTAAATCTGTATCAATTGCGGTCTAATCACAGATTGAAGAGCAGGTTTGCACTGCGTGTGTGTGTATGTGTTAGTTTTTGCTGCAGGGTTCGGAGGTGTGTTCGTTTCAAATGGAGCTTGCATATGCACCATCGATATTTGATCGCCTCATCCCTTTTCGCAAGTTATTCTATGTCAAGTGGACTGGGCGACACGACCACCTGTCGGCAGTTTATCGGAACACAACAGATGTAACAAACAGTGGACAGCCTATATCACTAGGGTTAGTTACCCCGTGTGCTCGCCGAATGCCTGTTGCGCCGCTCGTTGTTCAGCGGGGCTGCTGGCGATCGGAAGAACTCTCTGATTGGCCAGACGATGACATTGTTACGGGCTGTAGAAACTATGCCTAACTTGCTGAGCAAGCTTAATAGGTATCGCCTGCTAAGTCGAGGAGTACGTTACTTTTCACTTAACTGATTGGATGCGCCCTTTAATACGGCCGTTTGTCGCTGTCGTTGCCCAGCGTGTATCTGTGGCATTGTTGATTTTTTTCTCTTTATGGGTTCCCGTTGTTTTGTTTTCCTACCTGTTTATGTCTATTCTACGCGTTGACATTTTTTTGTCGGTCTATCATTTTGTGGAATACTCTTGAGTTCAACGGCAGCCCCAACCATTTCATACGGTTTCACATTGCTTATGTATGTAGCGCTGCCAGTAGGCAAACATCATTGCCTGACAACGCTGTTGTCTAGGAGGAACACTCAAGTGTATAGTTGCATAAACCGAAGCCAGCTTGAAGTCGTAACATTCAGTTATGTCCGTGCCTTTGTATCGGGTTTAGCCGTTAACCGACTGAAGATCCCTGGGAAGACTGCATGAGCCAAGACGACAACGAATAAAGGTTACTTTTCAAAGTTCATGTGTGCTGTAAACACCCTTTTGATATAAGAGTGCAACGGTGATAGTTAGTGCGATATTACTTTTCCGCATTTGCTTTGCACTGCAAATTGTCTTACCCGCTATTGTTCCCGAGTTCAATTTGCATGTCAGCTTCGTCTATGACGGACGCTACTCTCGGGCGTTAAGGACAATGTAGCTGTGGTATTCTTCCTTAGTGGAAGAGATCTGATGAGTGAGGACGTTGATTTGGTTACTGCTGTCTTTGCTGAACAAATTGAAAGCCTTTGGATTCAGTAAAACTAATTGTCTGTACTCTGACTTGAAGAAATCCTGAATACTAGTAACACTGGAGTCCATGCGATTAGCAGTCCACTGAGAATGTGTCACTCATGAGGTCTAGATATTGTTAGTGAATGCTTGTCCATCCATATACAGTGATTTCGCAGGTAAACTCACTAACTGGTTTCTATGTTATCGTGCAAAATTCTCAATCGTCTTTGCACTAATGCGAGAGATGATAGTTGATTTCTCGAAGAATTCAGTATACCTTGACCACAAGGATGATAAACAATGGTTAATGAGGTGCCTAATAAGACAATACCACGTCACGTTTATTGTACGGATCAGCTGGATGAGGAGGGAAGCAGTGGGTGGATCGGATGGTTGACCAGCATCTCTTGAAAACTGCGAGGACGGTAACACATGCACTTTTGCTAACATAAAGCCTTTATTCTGCAACAATCTAGAAAAGGTTCCACCACAGAGAGGTGATCCGTGTTATAGCTCCAATTATAGCTCAATTTATTGTGAGGACTTTTCCACCGCAATACTTTGTCGTACTGCTGGTCAAGTACCATAGTCAGCGATTTGGGAGGAGTGGGATCCCCCTAATTTGGGGGTGGGGTGGGTGGTCAACAGGTGAACGTTGGAGTTCACCCCAAATCTTAAACGAAACCTTTGTTAAGAAAATTGAATATTATTAGGCTAAATGCGGTTGGCAGTATTCTGCTGGTGCTTGATAGCTATAGCGCATTTGCTGAAGTTCGTTTTCGAGGCCTCACAATGACTAACACGTGCAAATCCAGCCAGCTGACTACAAATCATGAGTGTGAGACTGAATAACGAGCTTATGGAGTTTTCTTGGAGGGCCTGTTTGATCTAATTTTTGTGCTTGATTGGCGTATCGACTGCGAATGGGATTTCTCAAATGGAACAATTATCTTTCTAATTGCACCATAAGTTTTGTTGTTTTGGCTTTAATGGTTTGAGGCGAGTTGAGCCGGGACCAACTTATCCTTAGAAACCATTTAATCAGGTTTCTCTTACTACACACCCCAGGCACATTATTCGGAAGCCTATGAATTCATACTGAATGGTTCTGTCATGATTGTTTTTGAAACTAGATAAACTCCTAGTGGGTTTCCTGAGATTAGTGAATTCATTTACATGCCTACGGTATATCCCCTTATTTAACGATGAAGTGTAGTATATGACAAACCCGGCTGACATGATTGATAGAGACAACAAAGGGGTAAGTAAAGAAGAACCGGTGCTCGATGAGTCCCGAAGGATCACGCCAGTTGCATCATGATCAGATTGTATTGTGCGCGAAGGTGGATGTGATGAATACTGTGGTGGAGTCGGCATACGAAGACAGGGAGGAACAAACAGACGTATTTTGCCGATCGATAAATATACGCATAATTCATATTGCACTGCATGGTCGTGCTATCCGGATGCCATAGGCTTTCTTCGATGCTGCTACTGCTGCTGTTTATTCAGCAATAGGGGAGGTCCTAATTTTGCTTCAGATGGATGAACCGTAATTTTTTCCCTCTACAAATACTCCCCATTTTAATTAGATCGCGGCAGCGCCATTCTTAACAGTACCTTGTTACTTATGGGCCTTAGTTTCAAGATTCAGATCGGTAAGTTTTCGTTACGAACCTACACAACTGTTGAAACAGAGTGCTGTGCGATTCTGCGTGTACAACACTCTCCTTTAAGTAGTGGTACTTATGTGGGAGAATATTTGAGTGTGTATGCAGTTATTTGTAAGGAAATATTTTTTTGCACTGCTTCATTTGTTCATGCTTGTCCGCTTTGAATGTTTTAGTCGCCATATTCTGTTGTTTACATTCTTCGTACGTCCCTACAGGAGCATCCATCTTGCCCACTGGCCAATTTATCATCTCATCCAGAACCACAAGAATCGTTGTACGCTCGTTTGACGTCATACCGACCTATCGTCGCGCTCTGTCTAGATCCCGAGGCTCAGGTGAGCTGGTGGAGTGAGTAAATCAGTTACAAACGTTTTTTTTCTACCAGCCAGCCGGTTACTGGGCTGTTATTTTTATGACTTTACTACCACCCGACATGCGTTACAGCTGTTACCAATGGCTTGTGGCTCACTTACTGTCGCTGCTCCTGCTTTGGCCTGAAAATTGTTGGTTGATGTCAATTGGGCGATAGGTTCCACTCCGCTTGTACAGTCGTCACCCATTGCCCGTTGGGAACATGTCGTCTGCCACTTTGAACGCTGGGTACTGATGACGCAGCCATCGATCATAAGGGCTCAGGTTTACTAGGCCTTATCTCAGTATTCGAAAGAAGAAAACGGACATCGGCAATTTGGCTCTTATCGGCCAGCCTCATCCTTTCAGGTTGGCTTTCTTGACTCACAGTCTGTAACTGAAGCCATTCAGGTAGTGGGTAACCCATTGGGCTTTGTGAAAGTTTACTTGTTTCTCTGGACTGCTCACTAAGTGTGGGGAGAAGTGAATCCCTCGTGAAGCGCCTTTTTTCTGTCATCGGCTGTTGGTTATTGGAATTTGGATACAGGAGCTTCATGAAGTAAGTCCCACCTTTTGTCTTTAAATCGACACTGTGTATCCATGGTTGCTTGGTTGTTACACTTCAGTTTAAACTGTTGCTCTGTTGTGATGATGGTGAGGTTGTTGTTTGCTACCGATTTCTTTGTCATTTGAGAAACTTACTCGAGTTCTGTAATCGTGTTGTGAAATACAACTTCATGCACTCGAGCCGTTTTCGTGGATTATTAAGGAGCAGACCCGAATAGTGTTCATATGAGAACAAGCAACTACTTTTTTCGATCATAACGGCTGTGAAAGCACATAAGAGGTTTCTGCTCCTTTTTCGCACAGGCCATGGCTCGTTCCCTGATACCCACTGACGAATTAATCAGAGAGGCGGCAGAAAAGTCTGGCTGTGCACCTTCGGACGTGGATCCGAGAGCGTTTCTTCATCAGTTGATTCGGTGGTTCAAGGCCGACTTTTTCCGCTGGGCAGGAGAGTTCACGTGTGAGACGTGCGGTGTGAGTTTTTTGTACTTCTGTCCTTGTATTGTGGTGCTTGGTCTGTTTTTCTGTATTGATGCTGTACTGTGTGCGCACTCGAGACCGACTTGTTTTGTTGAGGCTGACGGTATGGTATTGCATTCCCTGCTTGTACGATCCGACGAAGCGCATTCTTTGAAACTTTATCCTTTGTGCTCTAGGTAACCATAACACAAGCTATTTTAAAAAGAAACCGAAAGTTTCATATAGTCTTCTGGTGATCCTGCGACAGGTGCTAGTGTCCGGAAGATGGTTTTCACCATTTCATTATTCAATGAAAATAACTGATTACATGCTCCTGTTCTGACTTCAGTTGTCAGACATGTGGAACTCGATGACGTGTGAGTTGACATCTACTGCTATCTACCACGCTTTATCCGGTCTCTCACCATGATTTGTGGAGTGAGCGTTGCTGGCATTGATGTAAGCGCGCATGTTGGTCATCCCACCATTGTCAAAGAAATGTTGAGTACTCATTTGGAATCTAATTCGCTTGTATGCCCATCTCTGGTTGTTGGTTAACACAGTCTTTGAACAGCGGAGGTTACACTCCTTAATCGGGAATTAGACAGGTAAAATACAACGTGCGTATCAGGATCCAAGTATGACATTCCCTAGCTCCTGGCATAGCTTCATAGCTCACCTAGTGGAGCAATTGTTGCGTTTAGGGTTGTCGTTTTTTTCCCTGATTCAAACTCATCGGGAGCTGTGATTTTTCACAATCGGGCCACTTCCAAATTATCTAGTCTGCCAATCTACTCATTGTTAAAAACAAGGAAGTTTGGAAGCAGGCACTTAGCGTCGAGTGCTATGCAAACTCTTGTGATGCATTAAAAATGCACTAACCACTTCAACTAATCGTTCGCATGTTTAGCAGCTTAAATTGTCCGCATTGCGTCAATAAAGTAACTCGGGACTATCTTCCCGGGCAACGAGTCCATCGGTTTACAAATAGAAATTTAACAATAGACCGTGAATATAAAATGTACAACCTGTGCGATGCATTTGTCATCATCGTACACGATACCCTCACGCCTATGAAACATTTTGGTGGATGTGAAATTTTGGGTCTCATTAGAGCTAGACTGCGTGAATGTCGCATTTAGTGCAGCGAGAGTACCGTTGAACCGTATATATGAAGCACTATTGTTCTCTCACTTTGTTTCCGTCTCAAAAATGGTCGCTCTCTATCCATCTATTTTAAAAAAAATACAAATTCCTGATTTGTCAGACTAAAATGGTCAACTGTGGCTCTCCAGCTCCTACCAAGACTGAATCTGAAGGCCTAGCTGGCTCTGTGGAGTTGTATGCCTGTTCTGTCGACCCTATGCATCCACGTCGTCGGTTTGCTCGTTTCAACGACCCGAAAACTCTACTTCAAACGCGTCTGGGTCGATGCGGAGAGTGGGCCATCTGTCTGACTTTGTGTCTGACTGCAGTTCGTCGTCCGTTCTCGACAGGTGATAAGCCATGGTTTCCCGGCTGCCGGCTCGTTGTGGATTGGACGGACCACGTATGGTGTGAGGTGTAAGTTCTCATCTGTATGCATATGATGGCTCATCATCCACGGGTTCGAACCTGGCCCATTTGAACTGTTTTTTTTCGCATGGTATCGGGCTGCTGAGTTGCGTTTAGTGTATGCACTTTGCGTGGTTTTGTGTGTTTTGGATACTTTTCGGCCCCTGAGCAAAGCTAAGTACGTTTACTTCCCATAATGTATTAGCGGAACGAATGTTCTCTGTTTTCGTCCTAGCTGACTATTATGTGCATAGTTAGGATTATGCGTCAGCGTAATATTGTCTCAGTGTGGCTTATGTCTATCTCAAGTCTGTTGTTGATCACACTTTTCACCTCAAGTAGGCTTTTCTGTCGGGAAATGTGAGGTAGCCCGTGTTGTCGTGACTCATTCCTATGTTTGTCGGCAGCTAGTGTGATCGCATTAATTTTCGACGTTCATCGCTCATTGAATCTGAGTGCGACAGCAACCCACTGCAGATTTACACAATCCACCACTTTCGGCATCTCGGGTTCACCAACGTCAATCACTGGTGTGAGTATGAGCTTACGTAACCATTGTTTCAGAAGTCGGTACATTAGTGACAACCTCCGTTGACATGTTTCTATCGCATTGCCAACTGGATTGCCCGGACCGTGCTATCTTGATATTGAATATATGGAACGTCAAGGCATAATCAGTTGATTACATCCAGACGTTTGTTGGCACCATGCCATATTTATTGCGGAAACTGCACGAATTCATAACCATGAACAAACAAATAATTTGTTCACGGTGATTGCTTGTCTTTATTCAATTGAGAACGACAGAGTAGCGAACAAGACTTGTTTTCTGTGTTTGATCATCACAATAAATATGAAAACAGTGACTAGTGTGAGTAAGAAAAACGGTCAATATAGGTTAAGGACGACGTGTTTGTTATCAGTTACGTGATCACTGTTCCAGTTCAATTGACCAGCACTCGATTGAGCACTTATTCCATTTCCAGACGTCACTCTACGATTTCTCTGCGCAAGGCGATTGGCGAATCCGAGGAAGCACCCCTGAGTGTATACATCTTACTAGTAAAGGATGTAATGAGCAGCCTATTTCACTTTCTCTCTCTTCAGATAACCCTCTCCTTGTTGACGAATTCTATCTACTTTCCCTCCGGCCTCATGGCCTGTCAGGACGTTCCATATTCTCGGCTGATTTCAATCTCTTCGTCATTGCTGCTTATGTACGCACGTACCGTAGACGATTTCCCATCGGTCAATCGCTGTATACCGCGCTCCTTATTTCACAGCAGTTTTCCCAACCATAGACTTTCTCCTCCTATGTTTTTGTAGTCTTTATATTCCACCTTCGGGCAATTCAGAACAGTCCGCCGTTTGTCATTCCTATTCTAACTACTCCCTTTTACCGGCTTTCGAGTTTTCCTTTGTGCATTTTCTCCGTGCAAGTTACTAGCTTGGACAAAATCCGGTGTTATGTATTGCCAGTAACTTAGTGTGTAAACGTTTCCGGGAAATCGGTACTCCTACGTAACAGATCGATCCGGGCTATCGATACAGGGCCACAGAAAGTTCAGTGTTTTAACCAGACGTTTTTGTGAGCATAACGGGGATGATTTTAAGCGGATTGCGCCGGCTTCCGCGATGGCTAATCAGCGACCTTTGACCCACTTTGATTGCGCTCCACCGACTCGACATATGGGCTTGAAGTAATCGGCTGAGTTGATCATATGATCCGATTCCACCAAATGAGCAGCGATAGCTGATGAGCAGATCTTTATCGGTCCTCGAGCTAGCCACACCGGATGGTGCTTTCGCATGCGTTCAGATATTCGCCTCGTTGTGCGGCCTGTGTAGCTTGTTGTACAGGAACAAACGGAACAGTAAACACAAAAAGAGGCAGCATACACGGGCAATGTATCTTTCAGCTGGGGACGCAAAACCGGTGTAGATGTAAACCAAACACGTAATTGAGTCGCGAAATAGGTTTTGTTAAGTTCTACGTTAAGTTTCCTGGTTGTATTTTCACAATTACTGTTGCCTTTAACAGGCTGTGTAATATAGACAGGTTTTTTGTCTACAGTTTGCCTTTGTACTAACTATCATGTGCTTACAAACAAACCGTTCCGGATAGCCATTTTCAAGAAGTGTGTTAAATATAAACTGTTTTTCTTCTATGGTGTCATCTGAGCACATTTTCACTGCTCTATCTAGCAAACACCTGACTAGGTTCTTCTTTTGTCTTAAAGGTACGAAGGTTTTGAAATTTGTCCAGGTCGCTTTACGATATACTTTATGTTTTATTGTACCGTTCTCACGACGTGAAATGAACACGTCTTAAAACGCTCTATCTACTGGTGATTCGGACTCTAGAGTGAAGCGGATATTATTGTGGGCACAGCTGAAATGCATCATTGTTTCATTGAGACATTTAGATTCGTCTCTCATGCAGATAATGTCACCCACATAACGTTTATAAAGAGCCAAGGATTTATGTGATCAGCTAGTGCACTACTTTCAGGCTTCGCCCTGGAAATATCGGCTAATAAAGGGTCTAACAGTGACCCTAATGCTACTTCGTCCTTTTGGCGACAGAACTCACCCGAAAGCCTGAACTGAACGTTGTCAATGCAGCTATACGAGAGCTGCTTTAGTTCAACTACCAGTATCCCCACGTTTGTGTCATTGCTCTCTATATGCCAACTCGATTGTCTCACTTAGTGGGATATCTGTGAAGACAGACGTGACGTCAAGCGAAAATGAACGCATTTCTTTTGCGCTCAGTTGCTTTACCGTTTCTTCAAATCCAAAAGCATTTCTAAGACTATGAATCGCTAGTTTCTTCCTGACGGGCTCCAACAATTCGGTTAGCTATTTTGCCGCTGCATGATACGGCGAATTACTCATATCTAAAGTCGTCCGTAGCGGCACTCCGTTTTTATGCACTTTAGATAGTCCACAAAGCCTGGGAATTGCACTACCTACCGGCCTAATTCTTTTGAAGGTAGTTAAATCAATTAGTCCTCGTCGTTTGATAGATCTCAGTGTTTACGGTAATACCTTTTCAATGGCCCCTGTTTTGTCCTTTTCAGTCTCCGTACAAACGAATTTGGTTTTATCTGCCAGTAGTGCATTCATTTTAGCAGGATGAAGATTTCATCACCTTTGTCAGGTCTGGATATTACTATATCCTCATTTCGCTTTAGTAACTCCACTGAAGTTAGGTGCTGGCGAGTGAGCAGGTTTTCACTCATGGTTTTCCGGGTCAGGTACTAATAGCATGATTGAACTAAGGTTGCTTTGAGCATCTCAACATTCATAGATGATGAAGGTTTCAGATCATAAAGGTTTTCAGATTGACTTTCTAAATCCAGCTGCCTAAGTTTACTCTTAGAACAGCAAAGTTTTGTTCCTAGTGATAAAACTTCAAGTGCAAATTTGTCCAACACCATAGAGAAAAAATTATCCACGTACCGTTCTGGATTTTTCGGAAATTTGGCCTTTGGTTTGGTTTGGTCGGGTTGAGTTGATTTCTCAGCCTTGTTGACTTCTTTTCTCGTCTTTTGGGCACGATCCGTTGAACGTAGCTCTCAAACTTGTTTGCTTCATTCGGTAACAACTCTGCTCATATCGTCGCGGAAACAGTCTGCTTTCAGTCCAAGTCACATGCTTTGCTCGTTCATGTTTTCTCATTTAAAGCTGGTCGTTAATGTGATTTCATCTGAGGATGATCCGGTATCGCTCCGGGAATTCCAAGCATCCGTTACGGTGTTCGAGAAACTCAACAGTTGTGTTTGCTTCCGCCCTTTGTGTACTGAACATAATATACTTATTAAGTCCTTTCAGTACAGTGGGGTCTTTAGTTTGTTTGAGTATCGTGAATATGCCCAGTATAGTCATGAGAAAAAACGCGTAGCAAGCAAGCTTGTTTTCAGTGCTTCATCATCAGGCTAAACACAACACATTTGTGTGAGTTCGGTCGGGGTAGTATGTCAGTGCGGTGAGGGATGGTAATCATTAATCTTCAGTGAGACAAACTCTTGATATCTAGTTATGTAGCGCCAATAACTTGGGTTGCAAACGTTTTCGGGAAACTGAACACGGTATTAAAATTCGATGTCTTGGTCCGACAACAGTCATTGGTTAAGGCCATTCAGGGAGTTGACTTGAGCTAACTTTATTTTGTCCAGGTAAGATGAGCCACCTGTTTACGATCATTTCACGCCGGTATTTTCTTTTGAAGTTAATTATTCACCCATTTGTTTGCAACCACGAATGTTCGTCTTACGTTGCGTTCATGTTAGCCTCTGACTTCGTGACCCCTTTTTATGAATTCCTTTTCGTTTCAACCACACATTTTTCTTATATTTAATTTCAGATGGTTAGAAGACAAGTTGCGACCTGGCAAACAGCGTTGGGTACATTGTGATCCCGGTGGCGAAGTGGACCAGCCGCTACTCTACGAATGCGGTTGGGGCAAAAAACTTACTTATGTTTTTGCCTACACGGTACCTCCACCATCCATTGAGTGGGACTTACCCGGTGCCTACCGGGCCGTAGACGTACAGGAGGTCACTTGGAGATACACCAAAGACTTCGTGCAGGTGAGCCTGGGCTGCTTTTCCAGTGCATATTGAATAGGTTTTACAAACCATATTTTAAAGGCTACCTCAGCGATGATGCGGGTATTGAAAATGAAACAGAGGTTGGTATCCCCAAGATTATGGCTCTTTTCTTCAGTTATCTCGTAGACTGTAGGGTTGCTTGAATAGGACTGCTAAGTTAGATGGTTCAAAACGCCACTACTCAAGCCAGAGTATGCAAGCCATCTTCATTTATTTGTTGCTGAAGTTCTAGCCAACTCTTTCTCTCAGTTTTTAAGGAGTATAGATTAAGGTGATAGAGCCATGTATTAAGGATGGCAACTAGTCATCTCACGTACCAGTCATCCTTTGCTATTGCTGTAGGTTATTAAGCCAGTGTTCGGGATGGACAAACGATGACTGGGCATAGGTATTTGAAGACAGTTACGGGCAGGTTAGCCACGGCAGATCATCTCCGAGGCGTGATCATACTGAATGGATAGCTGGAGCCGCTAAACAGAATGATGGCCGATGGTGGTAAAAGTGTTGTTTGACTGAATTACTGTGAAGTTTTCTCGCGGTCATCTCGGTTCAATCTACATCTCGTCGGTTTGTCTGCAAGGTGCACACTCTAGTGTCAAAAGGTCGAGGTTAAACATGAGATATGTATGCATTGAGTCCTATTTTCCCCTTTCTCTTATATTTCAAATCAGTTGTTCGCTTTCATAAATCGGTATTTCCAAGGTTCATCGATTTGGCATTTGGTTGCTTCACGTTTTCGGTGAGGCATATTAATTATAATTATTTCTCTTAGTGTTATACAGCGGTCCTACTCAGTTTGATAATTGCTTTTTGAAAGAATTTCAGGATCATCTGGTTAACCCGGTCGTCTCAGTTGACATTGTTGGGCTAGCAAACTTCGCCCAATTTAGTGTTAGACCTAAGTGTGTTCCTGCAGATGTGAGAGCATTCGGAACGCTGCTTGTGATAGCAACCGTTGCGTTAATTTTTGTGAGATCAGTACCCCGTTAATCTGGGTGGATCCAATCCACTTTGAGTCAACAGTTTGTACTAATTGTGCCGTCGAAGGCTTAGCGTGATAATTTCGTGGTGATTGTTGTCAAACATGTGCACCATGAGTGAATTCCTACCCGTCAGTGCTCAACAGGTGGAATATTTGTAGCGAGACTTCAAATCGTAGACAATGTGCGTCCAACCAGCAAATTGTCTACGGTCGGGTCCTAGTAAGTGTCTACTGGTCTACTCCCTGTCTTGTTCGTTAGTCATGTTACGCCAAATTAACTAATCCGGACGATTACGGAGACTGCAGGAAGGTATGTGCTCGCTACCAATGCTACGACTGACAGTTGACGTTTTTTATCAGTGGACCCTAGCCGACTTTCGTTCGGTTGACAAATTCCACGTAATCGTGCTATTCACTCACTACGCGGTCCGTTAACTCAACCAGATTGTCAAACCGATTCGGACTATCTCCACCGCTGCTGTCTAGGTTTGTTTCGTGTGTCCGTGCTGCGTCTCTTTTAAGGAACAGTGGTCTGGTGCCAAACTCGACTAGATACCCTATTGTTGGGTCCGACTACCCTGTGACATGCTCATGCATCGATGTACTGTTTGCGCGTTCACATGTCCAGGATTTTTGTTCACGTTCTCATGTCACGAATTGGCTGGTCGACTAATATTCACTTTAAATCGGACACGGACTGAGCTTTGGCTGCCTTTACTGAACACGCAGTTTGTTCTCAACTGTTGCGTTCTTATTACTATTGACTGACTTTCCTGATCATAGGGAGAACAACGCGGTTGTATTTCTCAACATCATACTCAGTACAGCATGACAGTATCTGTAGCTTCATCTCCTATTTAAACTGCATAAGGTTGTTAGGGCAATTCTTGGGATCTTTGATTAGAAGAGGTTGATCGATAACCTAACGTCTCTTCCGACATACCTTGCATACGTACAACTGTGCCATTCACTCATGATCGGAATTATGGGCAAGGATAATTCACATCGATTTTCTTTCTCTCCTTCTATCGTGATATGTAAGCCACGCGGATCTCTCTAACAACTCACTGCGCTTCTCCATATGATTTGGTTAGGTACTCACTCATTCAGAACACACAAAACAATTTGTTGATGGCGTTGCCACCTATTCCTTAACATAAACAGGCAGTTTGTCCTCTGCTGGATGCCATCCAGTCAACATTTCACTTCAGTGTGCACAGTCCAACCAAGCTCGCCAGGCTGAGAAGTGGTGACCGATAGGACTGTGGGAGGATGGACAATCATGGGTTAAGTTTTGTCTCAAGGAGCTCAGTGGGAAAACAGTCGTACAGAAAATCAAGAGGTGAGCAACTTGACGGCAGTATGCAGGCATTCCCACATTACACGGCGATAGTGATTCTGCTCATCAATGAGGTGCTGTTTGGTTAAAGCTGGATCACACCGTCAATTGTTATGGATACGAGAGCTTATAGCAAAAACATTATTGTTCACCTAGAATAACCGGATATTCCAGAATGATAACGCTTTGACTGGTCTGTAAAATTCTCTGTACAAATTCACGACCTCTTGCTCAGTCGAGTGCATACTAAATACGTGCAGTACTCCACGTATGGTATTTGTTAGAGGAACCCATTTTTTCCGTCCAAAACCGCCTCCTTTCTCGAGAGGACGATCCTATCCAATCATAATAAGCGGAAATGTCGTGAACATTCGACAGGTGACCTTCACCAGTTTTTTTACCTGTCTGACCTTTATTTCGCTACGGTCATTGGTGGCCTAGTGACCTTAACTACTTTTTTGATGTCTGTCCTTCGGTTTTCTGATTCGAGAATGTTGGTAGGTCACTGCGCCCCGTATAAATACAATGCAATTTTCTCCTTGCCGCACACGTTTTCAGGGCCGAACAAAGTTGCATTTACAGCCGTTTTTTGGTTTGTATTGGGCGCAATTAACGAGGACCGCCGCGTATTTTCGGGACCAAGATTTGCCGTGTTAATTACATCAGGGAGGAGAACCCGATTTCCTATCAATCGTCTTGTTATACCGTGGACGAACCAGCGTACTGAGTCAAGGGTTACAGTAGTATGCAACTAGACGGAGAGGTAATAGGGGTAGCAAGTTCGTGTGAAAATCTGGTGGTCGAAAGATGAATGGTGCTTGATAGCGATTCCACTTCATGGACTCCAGTCACGGATGATATCGTGATATGCGGTTAAAATTATATATGTGGTCTCTGAGAAGACTGTCAGCATAGTCTTCACGTTGGATGGGAGACGCAAATACTGCAGCCCACCTTGGTGTACGTTGATGACCAACACTTCCCTGGGGCACTTCACCACTTTCACCCGTAGGCAGGTGTCTGCTAATTTTTGCCTCACGAAGCGTTCGCTCCTGTTCGTGTTCACAAACAGGTCACTAAACAGAAGAAGAAGGTACTTATATATATTCACCAACCCATCGAGACCTGTGGGGAAGCCTGCGATGATTCTCACGGTTCTCGGGTTTACTCGCCATGACGCTTGGTGCAGTGGGGGCGAAATGGTTAATTAGTTTCAGGACAACTGACTGGATTGTCTACAGACAATCCAGTTCTTCGCTCACGGGCGGCAGATTGTGTACAGTACTGCACGTTTCGCTTGGAAGACATGTATTGCGTCTAGAAGAAAGTGCAGGAAAACGGAGCAGTATCTTAAGCTCCCTGGAAATGCATTTCATGTTTCCCGGTAATACTGTTCGACGATACCGGGAGAATATCGTATAAGGTGAAATTATTGGACCACCACGATTAGTCTACTGTCGCTTTAGCGGCCCAAATCATTAATATGAGCAACCTCCAAAAAGTCCAGCTCCGGTTGGTTGGTAAGATATCAGCCGTCTCCTATGATCAAGGGTGTCTCCAAAAGTGATTTCACAGGATGGTTCGCCGAATAACTTCGGGTTACCGACTGAACCATGACAGGTCAGCCTATATTACTCTATGTTCTGACCGAAACGAAAGCGATTCCGGACACGCTACCTAACTGCAAGTAAACAGAAATGTCATTGAGAAACAGTCTGATATACTTCCGCTAGGAGACATAACCGACCAAGAATTTTTCGAAGATGGAATTTAGCCGACCTAACTCGAGATTATGGCGATGTGATTAGTTGCGTGACAGCAGCCTTCCGTGTGACCTCGAGAGTTGTGTTTCTGGCATGAACTGATCAGAATGCCAGATCATCATGGTACCATCCGATGTGATTGTCAGGAGTGTCGTTCCGGAGTCTTCTCCCATCTTGTTCAAGATGTTGGCACGGATAGTAGGACCTACTCGGAATTGGAGGTTGCCGCTAAAAGTCGGTGTATTGAACTTGTGGTTTGTCGTGGAAAACAGATTCGTTTGCATTCTCGTTTGACGCTTCCGGCCAGTCTGTTTAACTCTTGGCCAACTGGAAACACTTTTATCGGAGAGTAAACAAAGATGACTGTTCACTGAGGATTTGGCTGGCACATGACTGTGTCACTGAAAGATATTGGGAGCGTTATTTGGCATGGAGAATTTCGTAGCGTTCGAACTTTCAAGGATCCAGTGTTTCCATCTGCATTTGGACACGTTCGTCATCATCAACAGCAGTCCGCTTCACTCCGAATGCGTCCGCATGTTTGTGGTGCCAGATATCGAAACTGTGAAATTGCATGCTCAGTGATCACGATCAGTGGATACGTTCACGAAATCCTGCTGGGGACCGGTTCTTGCGTGGCCAGTCTCTGTGCGAACGTACCGGTCAACATCAGTTGTACCTTCTGGAACTGAGGTGGCTGCTGCTACAGTGTGACTCACGCATCTTCTGAAGTTGTTACCAACGTGGATTCTTACAACAAAATAAGGCAGAGAACTTATCGCCGGTTGTTTCAATCGAACCACGTTGAAAACGAACGCAACTGGTCGACACCGACGTCATTACGGTCACTCGGAGTATAAGCAGGTGTCGCGAAGAGATTTCTGAATGTTTTGCGTTTAGAGTTGACCTTAGTAAAACCTGCCAAGTGGACGGCACAAGATTTACTGTTCACGGGAATCCAGCCTACCACTGTGGCTGCGGTCGTCTTGTTGAGGACTATACCTACTCCAGCCTGACCGGTAACGGCGGCCGTGGAGTCACCCGAGGTGTGTAACCAGTACCGGGTGGACAAGGTGGATGCTATTAATTCCATACGTCTACTACTGTCATGAATTCTAGTCTCTGAAATGCAGCAGACATGGACACTCAACGAGTCCAACGTTCGTGTGAGAGCGGCTTGTTTTCCTATCTGTCTTGGAGCGCCATCACTGGAAGCATCTGTATTAATTCGCATTCTAGGTCTAAGCAAGGGAAGAAGGAGACTTGAGGCTGGATGGCATGAAATGGGACTTACCGACACAGTGTTACTGTGATTAATTATACCTGTTGTGGGACCTGCAGAATAATGACCAGAAATGGGGGTTGGGAGGGGCCTGAGAACTAAGTTTGATAGGACAGAACAATGGAGTAGGGGTCAGTAGTAGCATGTTTTCGCCTATCCACTCTGATGTATGCAGTAGATAGGGCAACCCGTTTTATACTGCAAGACGGCCGATGCATAATGGAATTATTGGTGTTGTGATTACTCATGGCTGTATGTGGGTTGAGATACTGTTAGGATGCCAAGACTTAGACAGGAGAACCGACTAAGGTTCTCAACCAAAGTCTTTTGCTCAAAATTCTGGACCGCAAGAAAGCGGGTGGGTGGCGGTGTGCCAGAACTGGTACATTCATCGGATAAAGATGCTAACCTTTTCCCAACCCCCAACCTGCAGGACCAGGAGACTGTGGTTTGTCAGACCTCGACCTACTGGTCTGCCTAGAATGAGCATGATCACCACACCGTCCAGTTTAGCTCAATAGGTCATCGAGAAGCACAAACAGTCACACTACGTCAAGGTCCAGTCTCGTTGTTACAGGTTCTTTTCTCTTGTTAGAGTTCTTCTGTTGTACGCATTCCTTCTGTCTCCGTATGGACCCAGTGATCCAGCTTCGCCTACGATTAATGCTCAAATGATTGGATTGTCTCAAAATAAACAAGGTAATCTTCATGTCAACTCCAATGTCAGACTGTACGACCAGGACTTCTTACCAAGTTGTAATCACCAACCCCGCTGTACTTGTTAAAAATTGCTGGGATTACGCAAATCCTATCAAAAAACATGTCTGATTATTACTAGGTATGAATTGACCGGCTTTCAATATTGTATCGTCAGCTCAGATTGAGCTAAGGCTTATACTGTGACTTATCCAGTTTAGTGTATTCGCTAACTTGAGGCATCTCTGGATTTTCCGGAAAAAGATGTCAACCTTTTCCAACCCCCAACCTGGAGGACCACGAGAGTGTGGTTTGTCATACCTTCACCGGTTGGCCTGCCCGGTATAAATGACTCTGTTGTTACTTTGCCGCTTCTTTCGTGCTTATGCTGGGCAACCAGTGGCTGTTGAAAAACTGGCTTTATCGTCGGTAAGACATAATTACCAAACCGGCTTAGACAGTCGACTTAGTAGTCCTCATTCCGAAGATCTTAATAACTTCTATACCGAGATATCACAGACAATTCGTGAAGCAGGTACTGTAGCATGCGGCTTGGGAGTACAGAGCTTGAACAGACGTTGGATCTCAAAGAATTCTCCGGAGTTGTCAGTAACCAGACGGAAAATTCCTGCTGGTAGTTCATGTAATTAGTTTAGAAGGGGTGTCCGCAGGAAATTGGGACATAATGTAAAGGGTGATCGTGGGGCTTGGTTAATGGGGAATGCTAAGGAGATAGAAACCGCTGAGGCATTAGGGAACACCGGCAAACTCTTCAAGCCTATCCCTGCTGCTGGTCCTATGAGACCGTCTGTCAGTGAAGCTGTCAGCAATAAGTCCAGAAGTTTAGGGTGGTGGGCAGAACATTTTGAGGGTCACTTTAGCTGACCTCCTCCTTCTACTGTGTCGTGGCCACAAATTTGTAATATAGCACCCTGGTTGATAGATTTGGAACCACCCACTAAGACTGAGGTCTATAACTGCACTTCGACTCAAACGCAATAGGGCTGATGGTTCAGATGACCTCGTGCAGGCACTTTTCAAAGAAGATGAGGAGGCGTTAGCAGAGGCTTTGATTCGGTTGTTCCAACCTGTGTGGACGACGGAGATCATCTTTTCATGCTGGGATCATTCAATAATGGTTTCCGTATTCGAGAAAGTTATCAGGGGCTTTTGCGAAAACCATCGGGGAAGTAGTTAGCTTGGGAGGCAACCATCAGGAAGGGCAGACAGGGTTTCGCCGTGGACGATGGTGTGTAGATCACATCTGAAGTAGCGTCATGTGTACCGCCGCCAGACAATTACCGTATTTCTCGACTTTAAAGGTGCTCTCGATTCGGTGGATCGATCAACACTCTAGGACTCGTTTAAACTCAGGGGTGTACCGACCCAGTATGTGAACGTTCTGTTGGCGCTTTATTCGCATTGTTTAGCTCGGGTTAGGGTTTACGGTGTACTGTCTGACAGTTTCAGCATCAGGAGCGGCGTACGTCAAGTCTGTCTACTTTCACCAATTTTGTTCGTTTTTGTCATAGACTAAGTAATAGAAGAGTGTCTCCGGCACTCACAAGATGCCAGTGTGGACCTGTTACCTGGTTGAAGGCTGACTGACCTTGATTGTGCTGACAAGTGGTGTTACTGTTCGTGATTACACAGGCCATTCGTGAAGCAGGTACTGTGGCATGCGGCACGGGGGNGATGACTGTTCGACAGCTTTCAAGCAGAGCTAACAATGTTAGACGCTATTTCGCTTTCTGTCAAGTACTCCGGAGTGAGCTTTGCAACCTCAAAGTGCGAAGTGCTTTTGTGGGATTGCTGTGATTACATAGATTTATTGTCAGGTATTGAATTCGTTGGGGTTGTTGACCGCTTTGTGTATCCGGGAAGCTG
Organism: Paragonimus westermani; assembly: GCA_008508345.1. NCBI lineage: Eukaryota > Metazoa > Platyhelminthes > Trematoda > Plagiorchiida > Troglotrematidae > Paragonimus > Paragonimus westermani. Next base: position 494,867 of record QNGE01000038.1, on the reverse strand, counting down.
CACCCGCGGCGGTAGGAGTGTGGAGAATGAGACAGTAGTGCGTATCTCTGAGGCTAGGGCGGTGTTCGCTAATCTGAGGCCCCTATGGCGAAAGAAAGGTGTTTCTCCGAGACTTAGGAGCCGCGTGCATCCGACAACAGTGAAGGCTGTATTACATTACGATTGCGAAAGTTGGCCGCTCGGAGTAGGAGATGTGAACCATCTTCAGGTATTTGGCCACCGATGTCTGCGTTCAGTCGCTCGTACTGCGTAGCACCACCGAGTAAGTAACAAGAAGGTTAGAAAGCGGATATTTGGTGGTGATTATCAAACGAGTTCTCCTATTCACTCCTTACATTTTCACCGACTCAGACGGTTAGGTCATGTACTAAGGATGCCAGCTGGTCGTCTGCCACAGTAAACACTCATTGCCGATGCTGTGGCTGACTGGCGCAGGGGGCTAGGTGCATAGATGATGACCTGGCCTACAGAAGTCTTTTTCTTCTTCTCTCCTCCTGTACAGGGTTTGCCTTTTTTCGTGATTCTGAGGTTGTTAAGCATTAGTGTTTGCCACACCTGAATGTACAGCCACTAGTGTTGTGTTTGTTACCACAATTGTCCTATTCATGTTTTCTTTGCTCCACTGTCCATTTGACTCTCCAGCAGTCGTTGTTGTCAGCCAGTTGAGTGTCAGCGCATTTAAGCCTGACTCAAGTCGGAACGCTATTGGAACTAGTCACTTCTATCCTCTTGAGAAGTCAGTTGTGCGAATTGCTGTTTTCGGTCATTCTCATCGGGCTTTTGCAAGTGCACATGGTAGATGCGTTTTATGTATGAAAAACTAGAGCAAGTCAAATGGGTCGATAAGATCATAGGTATGGGGCGGATGAGAGTCTACTGGAGGGGGGTGGGAGTGTTTTTGAATGTGTTACATTGTCACTCTGCTATCCCCTGTTCATGTTGACGTTCAGAAGACTGGTGTTTTGAATAAACAGTGATTTTAGCTTGTGACGCTATGGTTGTAAGCCTGGCTACTAATTCTTTATCACATGATGATGACCACCCTTGCGATGTTTGGGTTCAAACGTTTGATTGTCTTCCGATATTTGCACTTGTCTTCCGTTATCAGATTGGTAGCCGTCGCACTTCAATTTCCGAAGCTCGATTGACCGACTACCTGCTCCGATTTCACGGGGAGGCCACACAGATGTGGCAGGAGGCTCATGTCGTCACCGATTCCGTGCTCGGAGTAAACCAACACCCGTTCACCTTGGCCAGTATTGCGATCGAATTAGCCTCGTTTCTGACACCCCCTCGGACACCAACAGAACGGTTACCTGGTCGGAAGACCGGGCCCCTTGAATGGCGGCGAGCACGCGGGGAATTAGGTGCGGAAGACCCGGACCTCGAGCAACAGGATGATGTGCAAGAGGAAAAACCTGTTTGGCGAGGGTGAATTTCCTTGTAGTCAAATTCTAGTTGAGATTTTCTGTTAAGCTGTCGCAGAGGTGCAAGATTCCGTACGATTTACTAGGTCGTACGCATGAACCGTGCAACTCCGAAACGACCGTCTAAATATGGGAGCAATAAAGTGTTAAATATGAGTTTTTCATTTGACCACCAGACTGATCATGACGCGATAAGTCAAACTGGTAACCAAGGTNACTGATCATGACGCGATAAGTCAAACTGGTAACCAAGGTGGGGTCGAAAATCGGGTAGCTGGAAATCAATCCTGGTATCAACCCTCACCTAAGTAATTGTAATCAGTTGTAATCCCGTGGCTCATGTGTTCAAATGAAACTTGTAAAGACACTTAACCTCTTCCGGCCCACAAGCGTTTACTTGCACGATGCGCATCTCTTATCAAACACAGCCCGCAATCTCCGTTTTTTCTCTCCCTGGTTGGTGTTTCCGTGTTCATTATATCGTACTTAGGATGATGATCGAACGCAGAGAATGAGTTTTGTTCACTGTCTCATTGCTCTTATTTAATGCTTTCACTGTCCTCGTCTAGCGAGTATTTGTGAGCGAAAACCGGGTTGTATTGTCTAGTTGGTTGAAACTTAGGGTTTTGTGATTATTTGCAAACCAGCTTAATGGTGAACTTCTATCAGCACTCGATGACCTTGGACAAAAAATGGTCCCGTACGTCTTTTCGCCACCTCTTCCGGTTACACATCGCCACCTTACATTTACCAAGTCATTCTGGAGTTTTTCGTATTTTTTGATTCTCAAATTTCAAAGAATACAGTTCGGTCGAAATTCGAAATTCCTCTAGAAAATAGGCACTGTTATGCTTAGTACATTTTCGCCTACTTAACGCAGTTGTATCTTGTTACCTCAGAGATCAAACGCCTCCATGATCACTTCGTTCTCGAAAGCGTTTCTCTTTCAGGAACTAATCAGGGGGGCGGAGAAAGTGGATAATTCATTGGTATGGGATCCGCTAAATGTGGTGAATGATTTACAAATTTGTTATCTAGCTGGGGCAGCAATCTTTGAGAGGTTATCTTTGTAACATGCGACTAAATGTCATTAAACTAATGCTTTGCATCTTTTTTCGATCGACCAGCGCTGAATATTTCGCTACTATTTTTTTCAATAAACCCCTTCTGATTCAGTGCAGTGTGATTCCAACACTATTTACTGCACCCAGTCACAGGGGGCTGAGCGGGTTGTTCCGATATTAAGTTAGCAAACATTAATCATGATCTTTCTTGAGTAACTGTCACTTTCGGAGTCATTGTGTAGAGTCATTGTGTAGATCTTCTGTTACCGTAGGTATTCCATTTTCTCCTACAAATATAGCAGAGAGTCACTGAATAAAGCAAGATCTTTATTCAGTTGTAAAGTATGAATGAAGGACACCCGATGTGGTTGAAACGTAGAGTATTACAACTTACTCCTAACGTTGTGTTATTCTCAATCTGTTTATCAAGATCTTTTTTAGTTGGAATGTATTTAAGACCAGCCGAACATCCGTAAGTTCAGAACAGCTTGTGAGCAATCAGTGATTTTTTTGCCGGTAACGTGTCAACTCCTGACACAGAGGATTCTTCAGACTAGAAGTAACCTCTTTGACACGGTACCAGTAAAACAAAACATCGGTTGCTCACAAGCTTTTCTGAGAGCGAGATCCTTATTGTCCAATTCACGCTTCCCCGCACCGTTCGTGCGGTCACGCATGTGAACCGGAATTCTGGTCCACAATACAGCGGAGTTCTCACTCAAATTTCCTATGCATTTCTGCCTGATTTTTTGCGTTTGATCGACGTTTTCCGTGGTAAGTTGTTAGCTTGTTATTTCTAGCTCGTTGGGCCTATTTCTCCTGGTGATGACTTGTTCGAGTTTTCGTTTTGTCCGTGATCTATCTGATTTCGGCCTTAGCTATATCCCAGAACCGCTTTGAGATGTTTCATTGAGTATTGGTATATTCGCGTCTCCGGCTTTGCCATCTGTCACAAGTGTATTGACGCGTAGCAGAAAAGTTCGTGTTTATTCCACAGCAACACTAGAGCGTGCATAATATTTTCATCTGAATCTCCGTTCACTGGTATAGTTTCCTCTCATTCCACTCGCCCTCAGATTGTTCAGCTCATTGTCAGATGAAACGCCAAGCTCTTGCATCAAGTCCGCACTGGTTCTTTTGGAACTGGTTTTTGCTAACTGTTTAAGAAGGTCACCCAAACGATTTTGGGGTGACTCATATTCGGGTTTGCAATTTCAGTTGTGCACTCCCTGAAACACTTCTTATCTGTTCTGCTCCCATTGTATTTTCGCCAAAGGCTGCTTGTATAATTTCTGCTGCTTCGTTAACTTTCCGTCCGAATTTGGCCTGCCACAATTCAGAACCGAAAAATCGCGTCTTTCTAAACTATGTCGAAGATGTCAAGGTCAACTGCCTTTCACGGATATCAAAGTAAACGCGAAATTACGCGGACCATACTGATATACTTAATTTATTCGTTTGCTTCTGAATTACACAGCTATCACCACGACAATTTGCTGGTGCCCTTATTGTTTGTCTTCTCTCAGTTCAAAATGTCGTCTTGTCCTCGAGAAGAACACTTAGCAAGTAAACTTAACGTCACTCCAGATTGGTAATGAGCTGATTCGCGGATTGGTGACACTTACCGGTACATGTGGTATAGATTATAAGTCAATCTTCAATTCAAAATACACACTGGCTTGACAGTCTATCGGTATGTTGATTTATAAAACGTTGGATCACCAGAAAGTTAACGGTTAATGTAAGAGGTAGGAAAACGTAGGTCGATCGCTTTTGGCTATCGACTAATTGTGAACATTCTGCAGCAACTGGTAACCTGAGATGGCTAAATGCCTAGTGAGGGTTGGAGAAGCTGCCTCTTTTATTTATTAACTTAGGCTGTACTGGTTAGAGGAATTACCGGTTTCTGTGTGAAGACTTCGATGGCGATTCAGTGCCAGTTGTCATTTGATGCCTTCAGAAAACCGTTGGAAGGTAAACCATTCCTTGGCCTATGGGCACACTGGTTCTGAATCCTATCACACACGATCGGACACAAAATCGTTCAACCCAAGTTGTTATCCAAGGTGGTTCTGTTGGATGTTCAATTATGGAACACCGCACTCTGTCTTTGGACGTTGGGATGTCAAATTTTTTTACACCTCAACTTGTTTTGCAGCTACTACCCTATTTTTGAGGAAATCTAGCTACAAAATGCATATTGGTTGAAGTATATGATATTTTTAACTAGTGGTAATTAAAAATGGCTATGCCTCGTAATTATGCCATCCAACTTTGTTCGTGGCGTTTTAAACAGGAATCTGGCGTACATCTTCCTAAACACCTTCGGCGCATCGCTTGCGTGTGCTGGTTCTGAGGACGTTCAGGCGCGATTATGGGATCTCATTTCAAGCTTGTTTGATAGCAATCATCGGTTCACCTATTGGTGTACGACTGCGTTCATTTTGAAACACTTATCTAACGAAAAAACTCCAAGTGTCTCAAGTTGGTTTATCATCGAATTGTGTGCACGCCAAATCATTAAATCAGTGTTCTGCTCTGTAATCCACGCTTTGATTACTCTAGTGGTACGTATTGAACAATTGTCTTGTTGAATAGATCCTAGGCACATAAGTGGTTAAAAAGTTTGTGAAAATGTGACTGTATGAAATCGTGCATATTATTTCACTTACGGAAAAGTTTGTTTGCATTTGTGATTGATATTGAAAACATTCTAGACCATCACCGAGCCATCTCCAAGTGAGTTCCGGCTGTGTACTATTGGATCCTTTCTCAAACCGTAACAGTGGCGCATCAATACATCAAGTCTGTCTACATTTTTTCTCCTCACTTTCGTTTGTCTGTCCACTGCACCTTTGTTTGTTGTAGTAATTATTGAATTTGGTGGTGATTGGCCGACTATTGGATTCGTCTGTGCTTTTTGTTAATTAGAAATGATGCGTTCTTCATCACTCTGCGAACAGTTTCAGATAACGATCGTCAGGTGTTTTCAGCTATCATTTATGTTATATGCACATACTGTTTTCTCTCTTGAGTTTGAACCGAACAAACTGTCTTTCTTTATGTCGTAGGTGCGTTAAGAAACTGACATTCTTCAATTTGATTTTCGTAGCCGCTTTACAGTATTTAGACAGTTGGGTTGTGTCGCATTGAATACCGACGTACTCCCAAACAGTCTTCCTCTAGACGTGTCAAAATTCGAAATGAGTCCTACGCAGATCAGAACAGTTGATATGTGGAGTATGTTGTACGTGGTTAAATGGTAGTGTGCTTGTTGATGTGGACGATATTCAACGGATCGATTTATCCGGGCCAGATTTCAAGTTAGAATGCCAAAATTCATTTTTGACAGAGGTATCCTTGCACTTACGAGACAAGACAGTTTTGAATTAGTACACCTATTGGTTTTTTTTCGGAAGTTCCTAATAAACACTTCAAACCATGTGCATTCTGTGCTGGTGTCTGTGCGTTTGTGTGTGTAAAACTAGTCTTATGTTTGTGAGTAAACGAAACTATGTACCAGCATACCTATGGAACAGAGTGTATATGTGCGATTGAACTATGTGTCGATTATTTTTCCTTCCATGTGCCTTTGCTTTTGTTAAGAGCCTGAAGTGCTTAAGGGAAAGAAAACATGAACCGTGAAAGAATAAACGTCACTCGCATGTATTTAGAGGGCTTTTGTAACTGTATATGAATTTAGTTCGATTACGTGTATAGCCGCACTGAGTAGAAATGTTTCGCATCTATTACATCATCCGTTATCACAGTCAATTCTCTAAGTGTCTGTCTGTCAGTACTGTTGATGTAGTTGTTACACCTGTCTACGTGTTGATTGAACATCTTTTACGGGTAGGTGGTTGTATTCCACCTAGGACGGTCCATTTGATGATCAGACTAATTACAACAGCAAATGTGAAAAAAGTAACTAGGGCGGATCAGAAAAACGGTCAGTAGAGGTTATGGATGGTGTGTTTGTTATCAATTACGGAATCACCGTAGGCCAAGGTGGATTCTGTTCACACGGAGGTCAGGGTTTCGAAATTGGATACCAACGATTTCGGTGACGGTCAACATTCGGAACCTGACCATTTTTCATCGATTTCTTGAGGCTCGACGGATAGTCGGAAAGGCATCTTATTGACAGAATGACTAGAGTAGGTCAAACGATCAACAGTCGCGTTTGAAACCGTTTTAGTCACACCACTGTTCAACCGCACAGGATGATGTTCACTCACTCTGTCAGACAATCGTCTTCTAGTGCGACCAATGTATGATGCTCGAAATAAGTAAACAAATGAGTACACGCAATAGCTGGTCGTTGAACATGATAATCTGCATCTAAATCGTGACAGCACAAGTTACTCAACGTTGACTAACTTGTATCATCAGCATCTTAACCATGCACCGCAAGTAAAACAGTTCTTGACTAAGCGACATTTAGATGTATTGAGGTGTTTACGAAAGAACGACCGTGTGACGCTTTCCAAAACGGATAAACGAACAGTTGTTTTAATGAACGGGATTGACCACGTTGCCAGAATGAATGGTATACTAGCTGACTGTTCAAAATGCATGATAGATACGGAGAAAGAAAAGTCACCAGAGAAGGCGGTATTCCAAATGTTGCGTCGAATAACATAGAAGGGGTTAGTTGATATGACCACTTCCGAACGCATCTGTTCCATTGGAACAATAATCTCTAGGTTATACGGTCTGCCCAAAGTGTACAAAGAAGGTTTGTCGTTGGGACCCGTTTTAGGTATGTGTAACTCGTCTTACCCTGCTCTATCTAAATGAATCAACGGTTAACTCGAACTCGTCACGTTGGACGTAGCAAAACAGTCTCCGGGACACGTTTCATTTCATTGACGTGATACAAAAATTGAACCCAAACAACCAAAGAGTGTTCTTATTCTCTTCACTACGTACGAACCTGCTCCTGCAAGAGACGATTGACCAGTTGTGCGATATGTCGAACGTAACAACAAACACGTGGGCGTCCTGAAGAATGAATTGAATGAAACTGCTGGTGCTTTACACTAGTAACCTTCGGTTTCCGTATAACAACCGACAGAGAGATGAAGTGCCAATTGGCGCGCCTGTCGGTCCCTTGTTATTTGTCATTTCTATGAACAAATTGGAGGTTAACCAATTGAGTACAGTCATTGAACAATACATTTCATAAGCGCTATTTTGATGATATTTTTGCATCGTCAACGAGGAGTCTGACATGAACAGGGGTATGGCAGCCTTTAAATCGGCCCATAACAGTATTAAATTTACGAAGTCAGACAAGAGCCAAATAAACCTTTTGGATGTTGACATATTAAGAACGAAAGGTGTACCGAAAACAGACCTGGAGTGGTCAGTACATTCGCTTTGACCATTTCGTTCAGTTAGATCAAAAGCGAAACCTCATGCGAAGCCTGACGGGCAACAAGTCTTGTTCGCTTCTTTGTCGTTTTTGTGAATTCAAGGGGTGGTTCCGTACGGACGTACCATTTTGTCACCAACGTGTTCACTTTTGGGTGGTTGTTATTAACCACACGAACTCCCCTTAGTTTGTTGTATCAAAACTGTGTGTTAAGTTGATCAGAGTATTAGTACACGCTCTCGCAGTTGTGTATGTAGCCATTTGCGCACTCTATCACAAAGCTTGCATTGTAGAAGCAAAAAGGTAGGGAGAGTGGAGGCTGGAGGGATACACAGATTTTGATAGTACAAATCAATGAGAGTTTCATCATTGCGCATAGAGTTAAGAAGTTGGAATAAATTTACATTCCGTCTGGAAAGACAAAACTTTCAGAGTACAATGCGTTAACGAAATCGAAAAACTAGTGCTAGCAGGCCACCGTAATTCTAACTTCTGAATGAGAGGCAGTTCATTCACTAATTGATGTGGGCGTTGGTTGATATGACTGAAAAGTCAGTAATCGCATTTGGCCTAATCGTGCCCAACGCACCCACTTTGTCCCCTTTGATAGACGTGCACCATCACTTACGAACGTTGAACGTTATAACGTCGCTGAGTGAGAGTCGATTTAGGCAATCACATTCTCTTGTTTCCCGACCCGTAGAAGAAATCGGAATTTGACACAGACTTACAAAACAACTGTTATTTGCATCACACAAACCTGCATGCACGCCAGTCTGGACAGGGGGCCCACACAATTTAGTGTGGGCAATCAGTACAAGAGGGAAAGCTGACGGAATGTGGTCATTTTTCAAAAAAACAGGCAACAGGTAGGCTGTACCTATCGCCGTGCGACCAGGAGTAAAACGGGAGCTGAACGAAGCTGTGACCAGTTTGGCATTTATTGACTCAAGGAATGTTGAAATTACGCACTGATCTGAGCTAATCCATCATGCATACTCAGTTGTCTTGATTGCCTTTCGCTTTTGCCACTGCTCATTGTCTTAACATTCGTCCGTATACAAAGCGAGCGGCGTTTTGATCTGTTTGTTAGAGATGGCTTACTCGCCAGATATCAAGTCTCATCTTTACTTCCGCATTTACCTTCAAACGTGAACATTTTTTTTCATAGTGGCATAATGATTATATTTCAGTGTCATGCACTGATGTGCGGTCATGGCTGATAATGGCTATCAGTCACGTACAGTTAATCGTCTATTGGAGGCAGATTTCACTAAAAGTGGACGAATTAGTGTGCTGGGAGTAGATTGGAGCGGCATCCTCATTAGAACCTATGCGGTCAGTCAGTGCTCCCACCTGTGTGCAGAGCAGACGCTTATCAAAGCCAGCAAATCAAAAGAGCGATCAGCTGCTCCGTCGAGTTTGTTTATGGAAGACTGACGATAAAACTGCCTGAATGCGTGTCGGATTAAACCAACAGAACTGACTGAATCACAGCAGTAGGTCACGATGACTAACTGACCAGTCTAAGCCGATATGGTTGCACTATCCTGACAACTTTCAATACAGACAGATTTTCTCCCAGAAAAGAGTTGTTTGGGAAGTCTGGGATTTTTTTGGCACCCAGACTTTCGTTCTTTTGTTTGCCTTCTGGATGCATTAGTCGAGGAATTATTTGTGCCGCTTCAGCTATGTCATCTATATATGATGGTCTTCTTTTTCTGGTGTGCAACATTGAGGTGAGACTAAGTACTCATTCCGCTGTTGAGCTAGCAGGTTCGATGGGTACTATAGAACATCAGAATGTCGTCGGTTGTTATCGGCTCATGGTAGACAGCACTTTCACATGCACTATAGGTATTCACCCTATGTGAATTTCGTTTGTTTCCCTATTCACAACTATCCCTACTTTTGGGGTGATTAATTAACTGAAAACCGAAATCGATTTTAAAATGAAACAAATGTGTAATTCATCCCTCAAAGTGATTTTTTTCTTCTGTATATACCTCCAGTTTCATACTTGATATCTGACAGCCCGTTCCACTATTCTGTTTCTATCGAACTATATGCACGTTTATTTGAAGGCCTTACTAGTTGGAGGAAGCTTCGCAGAAACTCATATTTCTTGGTCTTTCTACCGTATTGTCCTTCGATATGCGGGTTTGCGGCTAGGTAACATCAAACGAAACAGTTACGTCTTCCTTCCAATAACCGATTCAGCTGTTTACCTCTTGATTACCGTAAGATAGGCAGGGTTGAAGAGTACTACTCATGCAAGAGTTTAATGTCGATTGAAGTGGTCCAGTTGTTCTCAGTGACACTTGATCCCTGTACATAAACATTGTGCATGTCCGTCGATGGATATTGTTTTCACGGAGTTTTTTTCTCAAGGTGGTTGTCATTGTTTCGGTGGTCCGAGTGTTCAAGTTTCTCGTATACTTTTCTTTAGTGTGGTCATATTTTTTCATCTTTCGTTTTGCGAGTTGTTTGTTGCTTTTAAGTGCATGATTTTTTGCTATTTGTTAACTTTTAGCTGCTTTTTCAGATTATGTTATTTCAGACTCAGTTCACATGTATTGTTGATATGTTCGCACAGTTGTGTTTTTTACCTTGTAGTCGAAATGGCTGTCTTTTGGTTGCTGATGAGTAGCCATAGATTGAGTAAATTTCTGCATTCACATTCATGTTGACCTCCTAGTTAGCCTCGTTTTGAGGGAAGCACAAGACTGGAGTTTCTGTTAAAGTTGTTTGATTAAATTATTTATACTTTCGGCACCATGGTAGAATTAAGCGTTGAAATAGGTTCAAATTTTGTTACAGAAGGGAGAAGGCTGCTTGTGCGTCCCTGTCACTGTGGTGGTTGAGTAAAAATTGTATTGGACGATGAATAGAAATAAATAAGAAATATATTCAGTAGAACTGCTGGTTGTAATTATTTCAGTAACGAACACTGAATTACACCAAATCGGCATTCCATCGGATATATGTATTTAATGGTCTGTGGAACTGGGCCAGAGTGATGGTTGGGACACTTGTAATGCCGATCGTCACTCATTTATGTGCGGATCACGAAGTACTTTTAAATTTTCAAGCTCACCATCACTCACATTTGATCGCAGCGTTCGCATTCAGATAGACTTTCCAGCCAGCCTCTTTCGAAAAGAAGCACTAGACTCGAGTTTCGCTCTCATTAGAGCTCGTCAGCTGTAGTGCATATCCTTGCCACGGCCGGGATTTGTACTCCACCCATTCCAATCATGAGGCAACCATGCTGATCACTGCGCCGCCATTGACCTCACATTGGGCACGACCGAATTATCAAATCTGAACGCTCAACCACTCTCGCTTGTGAACAATGATCAGATTGCCCGATCGTCTCGAGAGGAGACACAGTTACTGTCTGTTAACTCCAATCGATAGCCCCGCGATTAGGACTTCCGAGACAGGTCGAGATCACTGAACTCATTAAACCTGCAAGGCGATATTTTAAATTCTCGGCCGATTCAACCTTGACCACAGTGTTGGATAATTTGTCACAGTGTGGACAGATCTCAACTGTAAAACAGTTCCGCCTGCAAAGTAACCTACATATTATTCTCAATTTCAGCCAGTTACCTCTTAAACGTTCATCTTTATTTAATGGGAGATGTGACAGTGGATGAATCGGGATGTGGAGCGTGTTGCAGATGTGAGTAAGGTCACCTCTGGGATGTCTGTAATTCATCGAGAATTGACCTAATTCTGCTACCCTTTCTGGCTAGGAAGGTTTTCCGAACCCCTTAATTCTTCTAGTGACATGTCTCTGAACACGTTTCTTATAATAAGGGCGACAGGCCTCTCTGTTCGTTTCAAGGTGTAGGCGGGTAATAGAGGCGAACATGGTGAGGAACACTTCAAGGTAGAATGTCCTATTAGTTTCTCCCAGGAGATTTAGATCTCTTTGTGCCTTGTTGGTCATGGCAGCACACTTTGTAAGCAGACTCAGACTCTCTACCACTCTGAAACCTAGGTGTCGTTTGTATACTGACACGACTAGCTTTGTGTCACCAAAGTAGTAGTCAGTGCAATTCTGGTGGCTACATTGTACTGTAAGGTTTTCAGATCTTCCGGACACTCTAGAGCACGCTAGAGCTTTATGTCATCAGTGTACAGCAACGTCGGTGATTTGAATATGCTGGGTAGTCTAAGAATGGAAAGAATGAATGACAGGGAGCCCCAGACGGATTCTTGCGGAACTCCGCTGTCAGTATGGAATCACTCCAGTAATTGTCCATCCACCTTGACGTTGAGCCTAGGTTCATTTAGGCAATCCTCAAGCCATTTGACTGAGCGCTCATTGGGGCCATAACTATGGAATTTCTGTAGCAGAATGAAGTGATCAACCCCATCAAAGCTCTGGAAAAGTCGGAATAGGCCAGTCCTAAGTCGGTAGCTCTTGTCCGAAAACCTCGAGCAATCAACAGGTTTGTAGTGGATAAGTATTCCCTATAGAAACCGTGCTACTCCTTGGTGATGAGTTCGAGATCTTCAACCTTTGCCTTAAAAGAGTCCTTCAACAAGCTCTCGAATACTTTCGGGACCACTGAAAGCAGCTCTGTCGGTCGATATCTTGATGGACCGTGTTTGCATTAACCTTCGATGATGGATGTGAGTTTGAACCGCCTCCAGGGTTTCAGTGGATGACCAAGTGACAAGGAGAGGTTAAAAGGCACTGTAAGCGGTTCTGCCATTTCCATGACGTAGTTTCTCAAGACGACAGGGGATGTCCAATTCGGACTGAGTGGTTTATAAGTTAGTAGGATTCCTCATTTGGTTCTGCCTTGTGACACTGAAGATTTGGGAGTAATTCAGTTAAGTTGGTGTCTGTACGTTCAAAGGTTGCTCGAGATTTACAATTATGCTCACTTATTTACTGTTTATCTAAGGTTTTGGCCGCCTTCGCATCTGTTCTGGTAAATCCACCAGAGGTTAGTAGTTGCAATATTCCAACCTTACCCATTGTGTGTGTTGCGACTTCGCTGTAGGAGAGCTTAGGATCTACTTTCAAATTTCGGACAAGGCCGCTCTGATAGCAAAACCAATCCTCGGATAGCAGGTATGGTAGGACTGCACTGCATGACCTAGTCAGCAAACGCAGGTTCAGTTAACTGTAGCTGGTATCTGTTCCGGGTTAAACGTTTCAATCTAATCGGACGTTTGGTTCTACTCCTTGGGCGTCTCGGCTTTTCACCAAATCAGGATACTCTACCGAAATATGGTTGTTAGCGGCTTCGGAGTTTTCCGCCACGGTGAACTAACAATGATCGTCTAAGTTGAATGTGATGATGAAGTCGCTCGATTCCACCTTGTTAAGCTGCGTATTCATCCATGCGAAATTCGTCTTCGATAGGCCTTAATACTCACATTTCGGAGAATATATTTTCTAATTCCGTTTGGCTAGCTGAATTCGATTATCTCTTGATCACTATGACGAACTGTCATTAACCTCATTTGTACAAATACAGTGAAGACGTAACGGCACTTGGCTCACCCGCCGCCCCGTATGGTCCAGGACGTGCTGTAATGAACCAACTCCCATCACTCTCGCGAAGAAATCCCCAACAGGAGAAGTGTCGACCAAATGGTTCATGAAGTCTGGCTCCGGGTGATCAAAATCCCCCATTATTAGCGTTTGAGTATAATTTATAGGTGATATTCTACGCAGAGCCTTGCCCAAAAGTGTGTTGGCATCCTTGTACACAGAGGACGATCTGTAAATCACGCAAATCAACACAAGTGACCTTTCGGTTAACTGCTTATCAGACTGATTCCGAAAAATCCGGTAGCACCCTATCGTGAATGCTTGGAGTCTTTAAGTGTGAGCTCATGTAACGAGCTACATTGCCTTCTTTGCCGCTTTTCGTATCACTGTGAAGCACCGTCAAATTGTGGATGGACAATTCACGGTCCTGTATTTCCTTATATCCAGCCTCCGTGATGCCTATTGTAAATGATTTCCGCCATGATCAGAGATCTCAAAGCTCATTCAGCTTGCCGCGTTTGTGTGAAACCGATACTGGAAAGAAATTTCACTCTGTTCTAAGGATAACAGGCGAACTTAATTGAGCGTTTGAGAAATGTCTTGTTCGATTGGTCCTCCGATTTTGTTCGGTTCCCGTCCGTTGGTGTTATGGCGCTAGTCCACTTTTTCAGAGTTTTATAATTCGGCAGTGGTCTTATATTCGTTCATGTTCACTCTGTCAGACATTGATTTGCGTCATTAATAAATGAAAGGTTTGTTAGCTAAATTTTATGGACTAAGTTGCCCGTTTTCCTCATCGCATATAGACGCGTTCGTATTTATGTCCACATACTTTTTAGCACTCGTTTTTTCCTTCCAGTTTCCAAAACTCAATTCCACAGAGCTGATCAATCGCGGTCAGTTCTAAGTTAACCCTCGCGTAGACATTTGCGTGCTCTTGTTCTATTTCGACTGATATTTCTGGGTTGTCTTCTTTCGCTCCGTTGTCAATTTCGTTTTTGTTTTTTGTTTGATGCGTATAGGGTTCTCCGTGTGATTTTGTCCTGTCCCCCCTCACCTGAAGCGACCTACAGCTGTTCGCAGTGAAAAGTCTTCTTGAGTTCATCTAACCACCGCTTCTCACTTTATGTTTTTATGCAGACGTAACTTAATCCTCGAGCCCACAGAGGAAGAATTTCGACAGGGTATGTTCTACCTACGGTACAACTCCGCACTGGACATTTATCAGCGGCCATTTGGTAAACCAAAACTGGTCGCACCTAATGTGCAGGATCATGTAGTCTATTCGAAATCAGATCCACAGACGCTAATCAAAGATGCTGAAAAGGCCGGTCTCAAGGGTTGGCGAACGTTGGTCACTCGTTGGCGGAACATTGCTCGAAAGGTGGTTAAACATACTGCGCGAAATGTGTTCGCGGCTGTGTGAATTTGCCATGCATTTTCTGTCCACGTTCCAGAATATTCCAGTTTCATGTATGTTCGCAAACTTTTTCTCCTTTCTGGAATGATGCCAACATGAATCCATTTCATAGACCAAACGCAGTACACAAACAGCGTATGTAAATGACTATTCACCGAAATTGTCTTCAGCGTTCAGTTGATTTGGTGTGCTCAGTCCGCCATTTCATACAAACTCAGACTACCGAATTGTGACTGCATTCCGAAACAAGTATGGGGATGGCAACACCATCACCTGACCATTTGTCTTCTGCACACGAAGTTTTCCGTCCCGATAACGCAATTATAGTCCGATTGATTGGATTTTGCATGACGATGCCAAACACACCACTTCATCGTAAGGTCCATTCCTGACTTTTTGTCTCTCGGTCGTTGGGGCTACATATGGGACGGACGTTGAGGAAAATCTAGATGGTTAATCAGTTGCATCATTCATCCCTATTTCCCTATTAGCCTACATGTTGGATGGATTTCTCGGTCACGTATGGCTATTGCTGTTGTGTATCGATTTCATCTGCGTGTTCGTTTAACCCGTTTTATTATCGCAGGTTCACGTATGCACTTTTAATGGTTCCACTTGCTACTCAACCTTTTTCAGGATGTGTATTGAACTGCGTTTCTCTGCTGTGCTTGACATAGTTCTCGTTCAACACTAAAAACTGTTGATCAGCTTGTTGAAACCACGCATTTGATGGCAGCATTGTGAAATCATTTCTTGACATATTGTAGGTTGAACAGGATTGGCATATGGTCTATTTGGCTCGAGAAGATGATAGTCCAGCCGATCGTGATGGTGTTATCGAATGGCATCTACGCGTGGACCGGCAAGAGTATGAAATAGGCAAAGTAGGTGGTGTTAAACCAGACCCAAATGCGACTATTTGTGTTCAGAACTCTAAACCATATCACATGACCAACTTTGCATTGCTGTTTTCTTTTCACGGTGAGCTCGATGTGGCTCACTAGTGGCGCCTCTGATAACTGCTTGCGCAGGTGTTGGTTGCATTCGCAGTCACCTCAATTTCTCCATTAATGTTTGGACGGCCTGACATTACTGTTGTAACATGCACCTGAGGCAGAAATCTCGGGACCAAATTTGTACACGTTGTATCCGCCCCTATCGGTGCCCGCACGTCACCTGTCTACTCGTTCACACGTGTGTTCCCTCTCTCTTTCACCCCGGCCCCGAACGATCCAGTCGTGTTACCCACACAGTCGATTGGGTGGCTGCTTGTCTTATCTGGGTCTCAGGATTATTATGATATCATTCACTCGTGTTCGTTATTGACGTGTTCTCATTCTACTCTGGGCCGGCTACATGTCAGGGCTCGTAGTTTAACGTCGTTTTAAATTGTGGCAGTACACATTGCAACACCATATTGAATAAACTAAGAGTACGTTCTAAAACTCAATCGTTATGGAAGGCAAATAGACTGATTCTTCCAACTGGAATGCACGGCCAGACATATCGTATGGTAACAATTCAGTTTGTCATCCTCCAGCTCCCGTACACTTTCGGTCTGCACTATTCAACCCACACGTGACCGTAGATATTACATGATACAAGCGTCTGTTGGTTTAACAAACAAAAACTTGGCTAATTTTCAATTTTGTGAAAAACATAGGTTCTTTATTTGGTCCTCCGCTGAACCACATGACCAAGTACACACGAGTCCCTTCTTCTGCCGGACCAATCAGGTTGTTCTGTTGAGCCGAGCTATTGGTGAACGTTTCTGCTGTGGCCTCACTTAGTTTGTTCAGTCTGCGCCACACTATTCGCTTATGTTCACATTCATTTCTGCTAACCCCTGCGACTTCCAGTGGTCTTTGATTGCCCACATGTGATGTGTGTCGTTGCTTTGTGACAGCTAATTTACGTTCATTGCATTGGCACCTTGGTACCTGGTTTTGCCCACTCTGATACTCTGCAGGCAGCAGTTGCAGGCTGGACAATTGAACACGCATTCCTCCCGGTACAAGCTGACTCCCCTGTTCGCTCAACCACGAGCGAGCACAAGCTGAGTACAGTTTTAGTAACTTTCAAGTGAAACCGGAAGGCGCTTCACTGCATCGAATGGGTGAACTCCATAGCACCCCATCTGTTCAAATGAGGTCCTATTTAGCGATAGTTGTCCCGCGATTAATATCTGGGTTGGCTTATTCTTAGTGACATCTTGCTGAAATGCGCGTGTAATTGTATTTGATAAAATCTCACTCGACCATCACTGACCACTATAAGACGCTGTAAGTACAGCCACGGTTGCTCCGATGTGCTCGTGCGATCACTCGCACTCACGTGTACGGTCCAGCTGGCTTGACATGAACGACTGTAAGAACTGGCTGATCTGTGCGGTTGCGTTCGTTCCTACCGACAGACCCCTCGGGTTGTTGATCAGTGAAACTACGGCCACCATCTACGGTATGGTTGTGCACCGGTTCGCGGTTAATAAGCCCAGAATTACCGAGTGGGATTTTGAAGCTACGGTTGAAGTGAATATAAGTCATTCCGTTGAAAAGCATTGACATATCTATTTGTAACGCTCACTGCACACAACGCGGTTAAGAATCAGTTATAGCTATTTGAGTAAGCGTTGAGTTGAATTCGATTACCTATCGAGCTACAAGGAAAATGAATGAGATACACATAGTTTTAAACACACTCTACTTTGTTCATTCTTCTGAACGTTCTCGCCCATTGAAATACTCTCATCTAGCCATTGCGGATCCTTGTTTTCAGCACGCTGATTCATTGGAAAAATATGTGAACAAATTAGTGTTGAGAAACATTCATAGTTGCAGAGGTGCTTATATCGGTGGGTGCTGTTGTTAGGCAGACAACGCTTGACACTGCTCTTGATCGTTTGTATGTTTAACCAGTGACCACAACAGCTACCGCTTGTTAACGAACTGCTTATATACCTACATCGTTCCTGCAGGCCGGTGTCATTAATATTTTTTGCTCAATGATTACGGTTGTGAAATCTGTCAACCACAGTTCACATGTGATAAACAGTTTATGTAGAATATTACTGTTGAAATTCCTGTTTGGATTTCCGAATCTTGTAAAAACTTCCGACGCGACTCTATATTCGCCTCACTTGGGTCTTCAGTTATGTGTAACAATTTTTGCAGTTTTGCCCTCTTTCATCGTCCTTATTCGTCACGTGTTGATTTTCATTCCACCAGGTCTCCTTGTTTGCTAACATGGTTTGCCATTCTGAAGATGCGGCAGCTCATTTGGTTTTATGCAATTCAGCCATTGCAGAGGTTGGCGGCGATGGTGTATGTGTTCGTCTGACTCCAGGTTCGAATCCGCTTTTTGATTTAGTGGATTTCAAGGGAGCTAGGCAACTCTGCCTACAAGGCCGTTTGTGGACCAAAGGAGACGAGGGGGTTATCACTAATAATTCCTCTGCCTGGCAACAGGCCCAGTTTTTTCGACAAAAGGTTAGCTCAGTTTTGCCCGTTTTCATGACATTCATTCGTTTGATAAAACTACCAACTCGGTCACCATCCCAGCCTGTTTGGCGTCCGAGTGAACCGCCTTTGATGGGTTATTTATTTATTTATCTCAGTATTATAACGTATGCCCCTTTAATATCCGATAGCTTCCTTAAAAATCAGTATCATCAGGTTAACGAGGATAGTAATGTTGACCGTTGGTGTTTCATCATACCCCATCTATTAGGGACGGTGTTTCTGGATTCTTTTTCGAAAAGTGTATCATTCGATCAACGTTCGTTGTCACACAAAAACCGTTAAGGAGTGTATAGGATCTGAGCTGACATCGTAAATCTGGAGAGATGGTTAGCCTTTTTGGAACCGCCTCCATCTATTAATTAGCGGAGTCTACGACAGCGCTTCCTGCATCTTCGGTTAGTGTGACATTCTCTTCTTGGTTGGGGCAACAAAACTTCCTGGGTTTCCGTTTGCACGAAAATCGTCCAGGTATTTGGAATTGATTGAACAAACTTCATAATTCGGACAGCACACAAGTCTCCTCTTGTGTTTCGGTTACAGAAGTTTGCGTACTGGTCCATACCCATGTGACCTTTGTGAATAATGTGTTAGATGGTTTCTCTTTGTTGGCAAGCTACTGGGAAGGAACTTCGGCTTTTGTCATGTTTATCAATCGCGATGCGAACGCGCGGAGTGAAGCCGACGATCAGTAAGATCTCCTTATGCAATTCATCATCGTCCCGATTCTCCTACCCTTCTGATACAGACAGTCTGTCGGTCTGACCGTCATCCATGCTTGCCTACTCTGTAAGTTGTTTCTTTGCAGCAGGTCACACTAATCGAACGTCATGACGGCTCTGGAAAAGAACCGGAAGATTCTGAATATGTCACTTCAGATATAGTGGAACATTAGAGTTCAGTAGCACTATCCCCATTTGACTGAAGGTAAGCGTCCACTAAACATCGCAAATGCTTTTCCAATGGTTTATCATGTCATGCATCCCTCTCCATGGCGTCTAAATGAGGACACTGCGTTACCAAAACCACTTGACTCACATTCATAGTGGTCTGTTAAGATATTCCTTTAACTTCACTGATGTTTCTCTGTGGTTGTTGAACTGTTTCATTTACCTGTATTCTTTTCAGTTGATCAGGCTGTTTAATGTGGCGTTTTAGCTCTTGCCGTCTGACTCGTATTTGCATGTGCTCTAAAAAGATGCTACTGACTATTTTGCGAGTAGCATAATGTTTCCCCGTTTACATATTTATAAATCAACTGTTGAGGGAGCCCCGGTGGCTACTCGTACGCAGCGGTCGTGGATGGTTAGCAGGCCAGTGGTTTCTGCATATGAAAGCAGGGAACTGGCAGGTTGTAGATTTTTTTAGTTAATGTGAATTCAACATCACTTCATGATTGATCATAGCCCGCGCATTCACTTAGACTTTTCAACCATGTTTGTGGAAAATAGATAACTGGCGTCAGTCTTCTGACACCTTAGGCGTCAAACGTGACACTCCTGCAGCATGAGCATCTCACAGTAACGTCGGTTTTCAAACTTTTCCCGTGACGAAGGGTGGTGTTCTAAATGTACTGGTCTGATAGTTGTGCAGCGTCTCTTTGATGAGAGAAGATCCAACAACCCCTCTATAACCAGTGCAAATGTGGAGTGGCATAAGAAAACCATATCGATAGAATTCCGGCTGCCGGAATATCGTGAGACATCGAACAGAGACTCAAAAGGTGAAGTTTCTTATGCTCAGTTGGACTGTTATGGTTAATCAGTTGAACAGTATTGTAGTAGACAGCTATCGAAACACAAAGAACAGTGTTGGATTGCGTAGAACTTAGGCAAACAGTACAGAGCCACTTTTGCGTCTTGGTATGATCAGTGCCAAAAAGTTTCTAAAGTACACCATTGGACGTTTCTTTGGTAGCAATCAGTCACCTAACACAGAGCCGTTGCACTCATGATTAGACTTACTCTCAGACATCGTTGTATCATTAACAGTTTTGTCGACAGCAGATGTGTTCTTTAGCTGGTATTCGGGTGAGTGGTTCAGAATTACCCTGCCATAATTTTAGTGTTCATGAGTGTGTAGTGAAGTTAACTCATGCGTCGCCTAGTGGAGGTAATAGGGAATAACTGACGAAGGAATAATGAGATAAAGAATCAGCGGAGTATGTTAATAGTTGCATTGATCCAAATTATTTAGCTGTTTGTGATAGTAGACTTCTATCACCACTACATCTGCTCACATTTTTTGGACTGGTTAGCGAATGTTCACTACCATTTTTTCTGCAGGCTATGATTATGGTGTTTGGGTTTTACTGAATGAACTAGTGATGACTAGGTTACTACTATCGGTTAACGCCGTTAACTGTCAAGTTGGTTGTTGTCATTCGGAGTGTGAGCCTTCAGTATTGTAAAATTGAAGTCAAATCAACAGTAATGTACCTTGGATACGACATTTTCGGTGGCCAAATATGCCACGTCTTAGCGACCTAAACAAACGCACCTGGAAGACATACTGGTTAGCGATAAAAGCCAGCCGAGATTCATAGTAGGCTCATGTTTTCGATGGCCTACTAACAATTATGTACATGCCTGTGTAATTCTGATGGTAAGTTATTTACTCCTCGTGATAGCTGACGCTAGCGGACCGTGTTTTCTGCACATCTCACACAGTCAATAGGTTGTTGAGTTCATTGTTTGTTCGCAAACACCTTGCTCTCAATTCTGCTGTTTTTTTTAATCCGCAGGACAACGACTGCGGAATCTGGTCACTAGAATGGAAAGTGGAGATAATACGAAAGTCAGATGTAGAAAAGTAACATCCGTTTTTCTCTAGCTTCCTCCGTTCTTCCCTCCATAATTGACGCGTAATCTCCCTGCGTCTGTGTACACCCGATGGTTTCCAGTTGTAACCGATTCATCTGTTCTTCTTGCATGTTTTCTTGTTGGCATTTCTTCCAATCTCCTGGACATACACCTGTGATACACTCCTATCGGACAATGATTTTGATTTTCCTCACGGCGAATCTTAGATTGACTTCACCGTCCACTGGAGCAGTGAGTGTCACGTATGCTTTCTTTTTTTTCCGGTCAACTTTCCACATGGACCCTATTTTTCGCACTGGTTGTGTTCTATTCTGTTCGGAAGTACACTGGTTATTATTTTACTGACTTTTCTGGAGGTTGCCTGACCCACTTTCTCGATCCACTGATCCATATTTTCCCTCAGTTTTCGCCTTGGAAGGTTGCCTTATTTTCACCTGACGTTCTTAGTGCTCTCAGTTTACACACAGATATTCATCGCCTCTGAAATGGAATATATCATTGTTGAATTGTTTCTACGTGTGTTGGTACTCATCTGATACCTCCGTCAGAGAACCACTGGCATTCCATATCCTCTGCGTTTCTGGTTCGTGTATACGTTTAACGAGCCTCCCTTTTATACGAGAGTATGAGGATTGCACGTTTTTATTTTGATTATCATGTTCATCTTGATCTTCCCTTAAGGCTTTTAATATTTGCTGACTGTTTCTGCAACGCACATGCTCACTTGTGTGTGGGAAGGGAGTCTTCTGACATTGGGGGGTCGTTTTGGCAGCTTGAGGCATGTGATCACCTATGTGGATACTAGCAATGTTGTTGCTATCCCGACCAGTCCTAAGTCCGGGTTGTTTCACACCATTTTCATTGACAACTTGTGCTTGGTTGGTACCTTTCATATTGTAGAAGGACATCTGCGAGGTTGAAGCCTTCTCTCAGATTAACGAGGACAGCCTTTACCGTTTTTCTTCCGATGCTGTCAAGGAAAATGTCTCGTTTAGTGATTCTAAAGTCTGTGCTGCAATAAGAAGAAAATATCATTTTCATGTGCACTCGCGTCATTTGTTGTGATGTCGAATTGAATAAAAGCAAATTTATAAGATGTCTTTAGCTTTTTACGAAATTCTTATGGTAAAACTTTCAGACTCTGTTAACGTTGTCTAAGGTTCCGTAGTTATTTGTGAAATCCGATTGACATTTTCAATTTCTTATTGTTTAACACTTTCTTGTTGGAAAACGATCTCAGCTCGACATTGCAATGGATCCTTTTTTTTGAAAGCTTTGTTGATGACTGGTGCTGGCGCCATTTATTCCTTCGTTAGTTGTGTAATTAGTTTATGTATGGTGTTGTTTTTCTTGTCGAAGAAGTATTGTCCATTAGAACAGAATCTATGTCAGTTTGAAACTGTTAGTTTCCTTTATCCAGTTCATCAACGTGACAAAAAAACATGCACTGAGAGATGCAAGCAATTTGTTTATTCTCATCGGTCAATTACATAAAACATTCGGTTATGTATAGGTTAAGCGCATGGCGACAAAATAGTGAAATGAACGATTATCACATGGGTGCAATCAAGTTCACTGTCACGTCAACGAATTTGATTGTGTCAACACCGTTTTCCAACAGAGGGCCGGTGCGATTGCGCAATTGGACCATGAACAAAGTGACGGACTCAACCACATGACCTGTTGCGATTAGGCGTTTCGTGATCGAAGACGATCAGGTCTTGGTGCGCATATCCACGTTGAGTCATCGTTTGCACCAGCCCCTTGGGGATGTGCCCCGACTTCCTCCGTCGTAAGTTTTGGTCCGTTCTGCCAATGCATGAGTCATCGCAACTGCAGGTGAGTTGGTAGATGGTATGAGGGGCAGAGTTCTCCGAGAAAGAACGAGTGGGACAGTGACGACTCGTCCTGTGGGTGGAAAGCCACAAACACAGTTGGTCTGCGTCTTTTTACAGTGAAGTCTCGGAAATTTTTTCAGCGTGCGAGTTTCAGTCAATCATGGCTATTTGACCTGTAGTTTTCTCTCGGCTCATAATCAACGTCTTGTGTTTAAATAGTTCTTTATTTCTGTGTAATTTTTTCGAGTTACGAGTTATTTTCCTTGACGTGAGTATATGATGAGCAGTATATCTTTGTGCATACCATACTTATTTGTTAGTCATTCATGCTGATTAATTGCATGGCAAATGATGAAATCGCAGTGGTGTTGTTTTGTGAAAATGATCAAAGGGTGATCTGTCTTTTTCCTAATCAGAAGATAATGGATACTTGCTTGGAAGTTGCGCAATCATTGGGTTTCGTATGGAGGCGGATCAACGATAAGAGCCGCTTGCTCTTACACTGCATATGACTTATCAATGTCTAGTCGTGCACCGAACAACGTCCGCATCTATCACTAACAAAAGGTTGCCAGTCGCAGCTGTCATGGGTAATCCCTCTAAGAAACAACTAGCTCACGGACACATTGAAGGTTAGTGAAACGAATATTCGGTATAATACGAATTACATGTTGGGTGGATTCACATTCATAATATTGTGACCATGAAAGGAAGTCAAAAACAACAACATTTCGAGCTCTACTAACTGTGGGGGTTCACTCCGGAGAAGTAGAACAACGTTTTTATCACAAAAATTTCGAAGACGGTACTGGGTCACTTCTTGTGAAAACAGTTTGTGTACAGTATCGTTTCGACAGACTCAAAGTACGTTGATCTTATGTGAGGCGGAGATGTCGCTAAAGAACGAATTTTTCCATCTGACAAACGGTTTTGTTTTTCCTTGGCGTTCACACTATCGAACGGGATCTATGCAGAATTTTCAAGGGTATAAGGCTCCTATACCTCAAGTTTCTGAAAAGGATGGATATCTTTCCAAACAACGATAATCATTGATTGATTCAAACAAAAAAAATTTACGATCGACACCTCATGTGGGCCTAACGTACTCGCCGTCTCTTTAGTGACTGCGCTGTGAGCACGTTGATAACGGACCGCTTTTCGGTAATTGCACTTGTGAACAAGGATGAGGTGATCGAAGGACGATTGTATGAGGCTATCATTACAAGATCAAGTTATGAATGGTATGCAGAAGAGAAGGGCTCCAGCAAGTTACTGCTGAACGAGTTGAAGTAGTCGGACATCAAATCAGTACGGAGGGCAAGAAGACGCAAGAATGTTTACATTGTGAAATTCAGCTGAAGCCAGATTCACACAGGCTCCTCTAACGGAGCGACTCAACACAAACCCATATGGAATTACTTGACGAATATGTACCTACACCTACTTATTCTGGACACCTTCCAATATAATATGTGTTATGTATAGGCGTGCAGTTGATTTGTATATGTGCACTTTCACAGTAGAAATGGTTTACTGTTGACAGTATATTAATGTGTAAAATTTCTCTCTCGAGTTAGGTTGCATTAAATTGTATTGCAAATATCACGGGTTTGCGACATTGTCCTATTCTGTACGAACCCTGAGAGGGGAAGCACCGTATAGCTCAGCTGGATCTCAGTTACTTCTTAGAGTAGTGTAAATACTGTCGGTTGATCGGTTACCAGATGCTTACAACAAGAAATTCTGCCGCTGGTCGTATAATTGATTTATCTATCGTTGTGGGTAGTGGTAATGTAAACGCTTGAGTTGGCACCCGTTGGTCGATGATTCCCCTGAATATCTTCATCTAGCTAACCGTGTGCCTTGTGTCATATGTCAGGCTTGCTGACTGATGTTCTCTTGTTCGAAGCACGTGTGGTGATTTTTGCTTCGTGACAACAGGTAAACGAGTACAGTTCAAAATACGTGAAATGAACCCTCCGCTTACAACTGATCGGGGCCTCTTTTCGATGAAGATTGGCTATCTCTATTTCTGTAAATATGAAAGTTACGATTGTGTTGTGATCTGCTTTCGTTCGTCGGACAGTTTAGCGTAGGTGGCCACACTACATGGCTGCTAGAGGCATCTGCCGATGCGATTGTCCTAACATGAATTTAGTGGCTGCGTACGTTTGAATCCAGATTCCCAGTTTGTGCAATTCATTTGGAGTTCCTCACTTTAATATGGGTCACAGCTCTTAGTTTAAATCTTCAACCTGTGCTTTATGTTGTGCATTGGTACCGGGTCGTTATAATCAGCTTATGTTTACTTATGTATTGTATGTTCACACAATTAAATGGTAATTGTTCAAACAATAGCGGATTTATCAATTAATGAGCGACGCGCTTGTAAATATCTGGGATGGAATCAGTGGCAACAACTGCTTACCTCTAATCGATAGGCACTCTACCAGATGATCTAAGTACTTTCTTCGTTAGCTCATAAATCCCACTTTTGAAAATTTTCACCCACCCAATCCACTGTGTCCTATGGAATCCATCCAGGAAACTAACTGCCATAGCAGCATTTCGCAATTAGTTCTTTCTGGATTCTGTCGTTGTACTGAACTTGTATTTTGACTGGTGCTACAGGTTTGTTAGCTTGGAACATACCCAGTTGGTTGCCGTTTAGAGATATACCGTTCCTGTCCTTAATTCCACTCCAGCCGACTCACAAACCTATCATTTGGTATTGTCTGAGCATTTAGCTTTCATCAGTTGTACGGTGATTTTTTACCGGAACACTATGCTTCTCCTGTACGCTAGTCGATAACCAATGTGTTACTCTCGCACGAACACCCGCGCTCGTGTTTGATCGGTCCTGGCGGCATCCATGTGATGCGACTCGACTGAGCAGGCTGAAAAGGAAGCGTGTTCTTGCCTATTCCATCTGGACACAGTTCTGTCGCTGGTTTGCTTAGTTATCAAAACTAATGACAGTGTCAAGCAACTTTTGCCTAATATCCAATGCCTGGGATGAGTACTAACAGTGTTAATCAGCATTGAACGGAGTGGTTCACAGACAACTGTTCGACGGATACAACTGATCTATCTACGTGTGATCAAAAGCCGCTTAGTCTGCATGTACGTTTAACAGCGCAGATTTTGATTAAGTACGTGGACTTGACCGTGTGCGCACCATAGTGTACACTTTTCCTATAAATGACCGGCTTAGTATCCATACAACTTCGTATGACGGAAGAACGATTAACAGAATTATTATCGAAACTAAATCTAATGTAGATGATATTGTTCTACACATGGATCGCCTAGAATAACATATAACTCGTATAACGGTGATGTGTTCCCGGCATCTCGATTTCAGATCCAGTTTAGAAAATGGACGGAATAATGCTTCGTTTTTCCCTCGCGTTTGCATTTGTGGAAAAATGCACGGTTCTGGCCAAACTGTTGGCTTTCGGATATCCACTTGAGGTGGCTGGTATCCTATACGTCGACAATTATGGACCAAAAGTACTTAGTAGAGCTTTGGTGTGCATATTGTACAGGTGAACATGGCGAAGATGATCCGAAGTAGCCTTCTGGATTGAACTTGGTAATGTCAAACAAACCGCACACGAAAATGGCGACCTCAAACTTTTCAACATAAGAAATTCATCCATGATAAATTGAACAGATTTTGATGTATTAAGCATTAGGGACGGTTTTCCTTCAATAGGTATCATCTTTATTCGATTGGCTTAGTCGATCACTCGTTCTGATTTTACGGTTTGCACAATATTGTATAACAACCTTTCGCATATCACCGCTGTCTCTTCACTTCAAATCTGACGCTACCCACTGACAGAACTGTGGTTGTGAGACACTGTAACGCATGCCATCTGTGAACAAGTGTGAATGAACGCATTATGGGATTAGCAAGATAATGACCATGTGTATCCTCAATCTAGTCTGAAGAGAGCATGGACAGCCGTCTGGCTTCGTCTGTATAATGGTTTCAATCCCGTCTGGACAGAATTGAAGCCATGTTTTTTTCTACCCAGTTACTTTTGTCGGCTATGGCACGTCCGTAAGATAGCTGATGAATAGATTCCGACTGGGCTTCCATATGGGCTATTCAGAGCAGCTAGAAGCTGCGATATCAGAATGCCATTCAGGTAAGTCTTTCGTGTTGGAAATTTCCGTTTTAAAACTTGCAGGAATACGACCAAGGCGGACGTCCGATGGTTCGATAAATTCAAGCACGCAGTAGGAAAAGAAACCTTAATAGTAAGTGGGATTAGTGGGTAACGGAGTCCAGGTGGGAAATTCCCAAGTTACTGACGTAGTTTCGTAGCTCAAATGATACGGTGCTTGCCGTGTTTGGGAATGCTGGTTCAAATCCAACTGAAGCCCTGGCTTTTTCACAATTGAATCCCTACCAATTGATCAAATCTGCCAAACTACTTATTGCTAATAGAAGTTCGATGCTCAACAGTGACTTTGATGGTTTCGGATGTGAACTTTTGATGGATTCCGTATAAGATAGTGAGACTGGTGGGTAGCAGAGTTCGGGTGTGAAATTTCCGAGCTCCTGACGTTGCTTCGTAGCTCAGCTGGCAGAACGCTTGCCCCGTCCGGACGATCTTCTATCGATTGTTATGCCGCTAACGTTGATGACACCTTAAAATTCTTCCTGAACAAGTTTTTTCCTAGTATCGGCTAATAGGTTAGTGCCCCATCTTGACACCTGTTAAGCAGAATTATTCAACTAGGCTGTCCCCAGCTCTTAATGTATGGGTTCTACACATATGTGAGATTGTAGCTTGATAAGTAGCATGACAGTGTTAGCAAGTTAGAAGAGATTATATCATGTTTGGAATGTATTCCGATCAGAATTATGAACTGAATGTCTCAGAACAGCATGTGCTCCATTAGTTGGCCTACACAATCATATGGGGAACTAAGGATCTCACATTTGGTTCATTTGTTTACCCACGGAATCCACCAACACTACTGCTGAGGTTGAAGGTCGTGTAACAGATCTGACGCCCATGGTGAGGCAAAATTTTAGAACTGCTACGGTTTCTGAGTCCGTGCATGAAATTCCTGAGCTTCCAGTGAAGCTTTATAGCTCAACATATGCTTGTCGTCGTCAGTTCAATTCCACTTGAAGCAGAATTTTGACTGTGAGACCTTATTTGATAAAGAAATCACATTCAAAACAAATATACCCGGTTGACAAACAAAGCCCTGTTTTCGTTGTGTCAACAAAATGAATAATGTAGAAAGAACACGCTTCACCTAGCTACGAAACATGTTATCTGTTTCAGTGTTAACTGTTGTGAGGTAAACGATTTACACTGTGGGGAGATAAACCTGGTGACCACCCCACCGTAATGAACACCTCTATATGACGTCCACTATTTATCGATGATTTGCAAAGTGGTGCTGATTTTGGTTGGTTAACCGTTATATTCTCTTAGCTTTTTTTTTCTGTTGCATTCTTCCTGTTCTTTTGTTTGGTGAAACACTACAGAGTAGTCGACTATGTGTTTACTGAAATGAAGACAGGTCCTGCTGAGGAATATTACTCACACACATCTAGTCTGGAATAGCACTGATGGCAACATATTCAGTGTTGTAGAAATGGAAAGATTTGAAATAAGGGCCACAATAGACCGTGATCATAGCATCCTGTTCGCGCTCACCGCATTTTGTCCAATGACCTGCACATCTAACGGCTTGTCATCATTTTAGGTTAGCGTTTTCTCATGGTATCAAGAATACACAAATGTTGTGTTCATCCTGCACTGTGAGCTAGTTACCTGAAATGCGTACGCCAAGGACTACACGTTAGTGCATCTGTGTAGGACGTGTACACGTATATGTCAATACGCTGTCACATCCAGTACATCTGTTTGACCCTGTACAGTAACGGTATCAGTTGCTTCGATGTTAGAACAGAAAACATGGCCAGATTATCGGTGTTGCGTTAGGTACTGCGCTCAAGGTCAGTAGCAAGCTTGTCGCCCATTAATTCACCACTGTTTAAAGAAGCCGAAAAATTGTTGAATTAGAAGGCAATGAATTAAAAGCACCTAACCTGCCGTGAAGACATCCAGTAAACACTAATTGACTATGGGAAAGACTGTGAACTCCATTTTCCGAGTTATGAAGTAATGCCAATAGAATATATTCTCCCACCCCTTGAGATTCTAATTCGTGCGTGTTGAGAAGTATTGGGCAACTCATTCTCTCTAAGTGCTCGTCCACAATCGGTTGTGAACAGTTTTTATATTACCCAGTTCTATAGACAAGTAACACATTGCTTATCTGATGACAATCGGTAGTCCTATGACCATTAGTTCACGATCACTCCGAACTCATTGTGTCAACTATGAATCATGGGTGAGTGACTAGCTTTGTTTTACCAATGTGGCAAGTTTACAGATTTAATGAGTGGGCATGACTTTTATCTCCACAACTTTTGTACTCAGGTGAAGTTTGTATCCCTTTAAATTGGAAAGAAACACTAGCATGTAGTAAAAGTATCGCTCATTGGGTTCATCAAATCTACACGTTTAACCCGATTTGGGCGTCGCTTATTCTGTCTTCCGGGTGATCCAGTTATTTTGTCAACAGAGCTGGCTTAAAGTCCTGCGAATACAAAATGCGTCCGCTTAATGTTTATCCGGACTGTGATTAAAATTTGACACGCAGTAACCAAGTTTCTATGCTGTTTTAATGGATGAAGCAGAGTTCATTTGAAGATCAGCCCGTCGAAATTGACAGTGCACACGATAATTTATTAGCCTCACGAAGATGTCCAGTGAAATTCGACAAAAATATTTGGACACTACAATAGATTATATCCCCATAGTTACCTCAGACCTAACTCTGATGGCATGGTAGTCGGTTAGTGTGTGCACAACTTTTGAGGAGATTCATGTGTCCGTATTTTTATCGACCGTCTGTTTTGTCTGTTGTAAACCAAGTGGAACAATAAATGGAATGAAGGAAATAATTCAGTTTGGCATTGGATTTGGGCGTTGACCTATAGACAACGTGTAATTTCTATGAGATAGTAACCTCTGCAGACCCTGACAACCTACAGTTGTAGGATTCTGTCTCTTAGGTAAACCATTCGAATCAAGTGTATGCTTAGCTAGCATATGTCTACCGTGTGAATGTTACTAAGGGGACCGACGGAAAATTCTACTAAAATTTAATCTTCGGGTGCACATGCAATCTCTCTCTAACTAAGGCATAAGCGAAACGATGGGTTTCAAGCAATCCTTGGTGAACACAGTTTTTCGACAGCTCATTAAATAAGAACACTTGATTGCGGACAGCGCGAAAAAAACGAATTCTTTTTAATTAGGAAGAAGTTCTGGTTCAAACAGTCACACAGCATGGAATTGCAAAGTGAATTAACGGACTAACGGGTACGCGAATGATACTTGTTTGGTTAGTCAGGTGCGTTCAAGCTCCACAGAGTTTTGCATTAAGTATCACTTCATTTTGATTGGTAGTCGTGCCCGGGGTTGCAGAAAGAAACACCTAGCAAATCCCATTATTAGGTTGAATGCAACATATTTGTGGGCTCGCCGGGTGCATCTTCAGATGTGGCTAGCTCTAGAGCTTATAGAGGCTTGGCCGTCTGCGGTCGCTGCGTCTTTGTTCAAGACAAACCGTTCAATCAATCCGGCCAATTGATTTAGACTAATCTGTCGAGTCCGTGAGGTGGGGTTGAAGCAGGTCCAGGGTAGTTTTCAACTAGCGATTCGTTTTCACTCACTTCCGTTATGCATTGAAAAACACCTAGTCAAACCAGCAAACTGCATTCATAACCACGATTGGTTTGTTATCGGTCTGATTACTTTAGAACTTCTGCAGCGCACGTGACTGATGCTATGTTACTACCATGCGGAATTAATACCCGCTACCCCTTACTCCACCATGGTCGAATCTTCCCACCCGGTGAATCTATATAGATGTGACATATTATGAAGCACTTCGAATGAGCTTGTTTGATATGCATTTTTTCGCAACCACAGCGCAAGCAACAGCATTATTAATAGAAGATCGTCAGTAGTATTAGGATCAACTCAAAATTACTACATATCCCTTTTGCTAAACACATTGGAATTCGTCGTGTGGTCCTACAGCCGTTTGACAGCGATTGGGTTGCCATGTATGAGCTGCGGGATTGCTGTTGTTTCCGGAATTCGATACGCTAGCGTCTTTATTAACAGCCAAAAGAACAATCAGGGTGGTCTCATCACTTTACCTAACACACCGTAAATTAAGGGCTGTAGTGCTATCTATAAATAACTAGGACCTAATAATTACCACTTGCTACAAAAAAGGTATATGGCTTAACACTGATATCTGTGATTGAACTAATGCATGATTGTAGAAAAGATAGGGAACTGACCAAACACTAAGACTTATACACACTATAAACTAATATCCGGGCCGATAACAACACCCATGTGTACACGGTTTAAGTTTGTCGGGAATGTTGAATTATTGGAATCACGTTGCTTTGGCTGTGGTTTTGTGGTACCTCGCGTCTGTTGCGTTGCGTCCGCTCTCTGAAGTTTGGCATTAGAAGTTTTTTGTCACGCGTTGACAAGCGTAGCCACACGTTAGAACCTCACGCACTTGTCGGCTAACGTGATTGAGGCTCACTCGGTGAAGACTAGCCGTCAGTCAAGCGAGGCTTGTACAGCGGAAACTGTATGCTGCCCTGGATCGGGACTACTGGATCACGCATCAGCCCCTGATATACACAGACCTTGATCTGTGACACTGGGCGCTGGTGCTAAGATGCATACGTAGGTGAGACAGTAAAATTGGGGTTGTCCAATGACCGAATATGGGGCGAGTGAATGTGATTAAATCATCATCATCATCATAGACAGCAATACATCAGTGGTTCACACTTATGCTTAACTGCCACACAACCATGAAGAAACAGCAAACCCTATATAGAAAGACCGAGAAGGAAAACAGAAGAGGACGGGAAGGGACCTAACTAAAGAAATTAGCTACGTCCATATTCAAACATTCAACATCATGGTGCCTACACCTTGCAAACAAACAACCGAGCTGAAAGTGAGAGTAAGACGTCATCAGCGAGTCAGCTTTCTTACGGCTTTCACTGCCCCACGTCATTAAATGCACTCACTTCACAGACAACTCGGCCAAACAACGACAATATTTACGCCACTGAGCTCGATTAGTCGCCCTCTCACCTAAAATCTTCAAACACCGACCCTGTGAGTCGCGAGGGCCCCAGCCCGGGAGACGAACACGACCCACCGTCGCCAACCCCTTCGTTAACGACTTCATTTCCCTATGTCAGGTCATTATCTGACCACCTCGCACCTTACACCAGTCGGTCGCAGTGTCAGCGAATAGTGCTCGGTGTGGAAGACGACTAGCTGGCCTCCTTAATACATAACCTAACCATCTAACACTGTGCAAATGTAGAGACTGGACAATAGAACTCGTTTGACAACCACTACCAAACACCCGCTTTCTAACCTCTTCGTTACTTACACGCTGGTGCCACCCGATACTTGAAGACGGTTCACGTCTTCTGCCCTGAGCGGCCAGGTTTCGCTGCCGTAAAGTAATACGGCCCTCACCGTTGTCTTATATACACGACCTTTAAGCTTCAGAGAAATACACCTCTGTCGCCAGAGATGCCTCAAGTTAGCGAATACC
>QNGE01000038.1:319544-459962 GCA_008508345.1 Paragonimus westermani | reverse complement strand
TGTTTTAGAGTACGAACGTTGAAGGCACCTATATTAATTTGAGTTCTAGGTCGAAGCACAGGACGAGGGAGGTCTGAGACTGAGCGGCGAGAGCTGAGACTTATCGGCACAGTGGTACTGTGATTAATTATATCTGCTGTGGGTCCTGCAGAGAAGTTATCAGAATTGGGAATCGGGGGTTGGGAGGGGCCTGAGAGCTAAATTTTATAGGACAGTGGGGGAGGGGTCAGCAGTAGCATGTATTCGCCTATCCACTCTGCTGTATGCAGCAGATAGGGCGACCCGGTTTATACTGCGAGACGGCCGATGCAGTATGAAATTGTTTGTGTTGTGAGTATTCATGGTTGTGTGTGGGCTGATATACTGCCAAGATGCCCAGACCTAGACAGGAGAACGATTAGGGTTCTCAACCAAAGCCTTTGGCTCAATAGCCTGTACCGCAAGGCAGCGGGTGGGTGGCGGTGTAATAGAAGTGGTACGTTTTTCAGGAAGAAATGCCAGCCATCTTCCAACCCCCAACCTGGAGGACCAGGAGACTGTAGTTTGTCAGACCTCTAGCTGTTGGCCTGCGTGGTATGAGTAACTCTGTCCAGTTTAGCCTAACAGGCCTTCGAGATGCGCAAGCCGTCACACGACGTCAAGGTTCAGTCTCATCGTGACGGATGTGATTAAATGTGATTAATGTGATTAAATCATCGAATGTGGCCCACGGCAATAAACCGTTGAAACATATTTCGTACTACAAAGAAGAACAAGCTTCTTAAAGTCTAGTCGCTTAATCCTGTCGTAATGATCAAAGTGGTGTTAAGAAGGTATGCAGGAAACTGAATTATTCAACCGTTCTATAAACCTGAGCAGATCTCCGAGAACGCGGACCAACCACAACATCCTCATCTCCCATTTTTAAGGAACTATGTAGGTTAGTGGGTCTAGTATCTGTAATCTCAACAGTCTTGGAAAGCATTTTGCAACTTATAGGTTGTGGGTTCACAGTACAAACTGTGCATGTTCATTCGTTAATCAACATGGATTCCGAAAGGGCCTCATATACTCGACTAGTTTGCTCAAATCTAGGAACCGAGTTATGGTGGTGAAGCTACTGCATTTTTTCATTCCGGATTCTTCTGGAGGTTTCGATTGACTTATCCATGCAATTCTGTACATGAACTCCCAGCAGCACTCTGTATATGGTATTTTATTTCCATAGAGGCTGGAGGCGTTGTCGGATAGGTGCACCACAATTAGTGGCATAGTTCAAGGTTCCGTTCTCTAGATCTGCGATTGTTCACGTAATTCGTCCTTGAAACATAAAAGTCTGTAAATTCCGCAGCACCGCGGTACGCTGACGAGACAAAATTATGATGAACAGTGGACAACATTATCGAGAGAAAAAGATCCAAAGATATCTTCACAATGCATCGCTAAGGTATTAAATGTAGACTTCTATTTGACTTTCTCAATTTAAAGTGACTCATATCAACCAGTCATATCACACTGAATACTTACTTTGTGAAAGTTTGAAACAATGGTTCCCATTACTAAATTTGAAAAAAGCCAACAGTAGCATGTAAGATGTCTTGCGCAGTGACACTTCGTTCGCATCTCATCGGTTACTTTTGCGAAATTAACATACACTGTATATAATTGAGGGGGAGCACAAGCAGCTAAGCGAAATCAATGTAGTCGTATTTGAAACAGTAAGTCAGGTGACCAAAGCGGAAGCG
The DNA here is from genome assembly GCA_008508345.1 of Paragonimus westermani. NCBI lineage: Eukaryota > Metazoa > Platyhelminthes > Trematoda > Plagiorchiida > Troglotrematidae > Paragonimus > Paragonimus westermani. Next base: position 458,238 of record QNGE01000038.1, on the reverse strand, counting down.
GCAAGATGCAACTGATTGATAATTTGATGCAATAAAATAGAATTGTTGTCAATCAAAGGTTAGTAGGAGTCCGAAGACAAAGAGATGGTTGAAGATATGCACATATTGAGTGGAGAGGGTCAGATATGGCTGAGAAATCAACAGAAAACAAACAAGAGCTAAAATAATGTACAAAACGTACCACTTGCATTCTTAACAACATAGTGAAAGGCTAGTCACCAACTGTTTCTGGACGCACACAGTGGGATTCAGTCGATGTATTGCGATAGCTTCTGCAATATTGAGAGCCTGCTTTAGCTTGGGTCTAAAGAACACTCTTGGGCTTTGTAATGGCACTGACGGCACAACCGACCCCCGAATTCAAAAGCCATTTCGGTATTTGTTCGTTGATACGTGTGCCGAGACGCTTCCTGGTTCTGCCAACGTATCTGCCTCCACAGACACAATCAAATGTGTACACAATATTGGATTGGGCAAAAAGGGGCACCACGTCCTATCTAGGTGTAGTTGGTACAAGGGTAGTTTCCTCCACGTAGACCAGATAGGCGGCGTTGTATGTGCGCTTGAGTGCTGCATCTAAACGTCGTTTAATCAGGGCTGAAACATTTTCACTTTTAAGAGGAACAGTTAGATAAGCAGGCTTGTGAGGAACAGTAATAAGCGTAACCCGCGTTGATTGTGGAGTGGAGTATTATTCAATAAACTTCTTGGGGTAGGCATTTTCTATGAGAGTCTCGTGCAGTAACAACAGTTCATTTTCTAGCTCATCCTCCGAAACACAATACCTCGAATTCGGTGAAACAAAGTCCTAACAAGGCCACGTTTTTCAGTAATTGGTGTGAAGCTCTTAAAGTGCAGATATTGTCCTGTCCACGTGGACTTGCGGTAGACACCTCTGGAAAGTGACCCATCCTCGCGTCTTTTCAACAGAACGTCTAGGAATGATATCCCCTCATTTTGTTCAAATTCAAGGGTAAACGTTAGTTTGTTATGTAAACTATTTAACAGCTCATGAAGGGCTGTTACTTGGCAATGGCCGTCGAATACCGCACACGTATCAACGAACAAATACCGAAATGGCTTTTGAATTCGGGGGTCGGTTGTGCCGTCAGTGCCATTACAAAGCCCAAGAGTGTTCTTTAGACCCAAGCTAAAGCAGGCTCTCAATATTGCAGAAGCTATCGCAATACATCGACTGAATCCCACTGTGTGCGTCCAGAAACAGTTGGTGACTAGCCTTTCACTATGTTGTTAAGAATGCAAGTGGTACGTTTTGTACATTATTTTAGCTCTTGTTTGTTTTCTGTTGATTTCTCAGCCATATCTGACCCTCTCCACTCAATATGTGCATATCTTCAACCATCTCTTTGTCTTCGGACTCCTACTAACCTTTGATTGACAACAATTCTATTTTATTGCATCAAATTATCAATCAGTTGCATCTTGCCGCTTCCGCTTTGGTCACCTGACTTACTGTTTCAAATACGACTACATTGATTTCGCTCAGCTGCTTGCGCTCCCCCTCAATTATATACAGTGTATGTTAATTTCGCAAAAGTAACCGATGAGATGCGAACGAACTGTCACTGCGCAAGACATCTTACATGCTACTGTTGGCTTTTTTAAACTTACTTTGTGACTGAAAATTGAATGATACTGTCCACGAACAAGACCTAAGGATAATCCTTCCAGAAGATAATCTTTTCTTCAACTTCATGTTGGGAAAAGGCCAGCACGACATACGAGATGAGAGTCGCTGGTTTGTGATAAATGGACTGAAGAGCGGTTTGTTTACGGTTGGACGGCCAGTGCGCCGTCACTTTGAGCTATATATTTTCGATCGTATAAACTTACCTCATGAAATACATCTTTGTTGATTGAGGGCGTTCAGTGCGGAGTTACGAAATTTGTTTCAGCTATGCATTCACACTGTGCTCAGGAAATTCGGTCAACTAGAAACACATGATTGACCGGTCAGAAAAATCCACCCGTGACCTACAAAATACCACATCAACTAGTATGCCTTCTAAAACACATTCATTGTGAATAACTCTGCTAGGTCGACCACTGTATGTGCATCAGATATCTGGGCTACAGTACCAGGCTTTAGTAGTTCTCACATGCACAACCTAACTTACTAAATCTGAAGCTGTTCTGACAGTGACGTGAGTTATTGGCATTAAACTGTAAACATGATGCATGTATTTCTGGTGCTATTCCCAGTCTCCAACGAGCGTTCTCAGTTGGATGACCCCTAGTGCCAGTGCTAGTCAGTCATTCTCTATGTGCATGTTCCGTATGTTTTTGCAAAACACGTTCAAACCTATTGGCTGAAACACTTACACACCAGTGATGTTACCTCATTTGGTGATGAAACGTTTGAAACCTAAGTGCCAAGCTCGGTGAACACCCCAATATTTAAACTTGTTTTTGTTTGTCAAGTTACGCTTTGGTAAATTGCGTAAGCGATAAACTACGAACATACTCTAAAGTTTTGAGGGGAAAATGGATATCTCACGCCCAGGAGACAGTGAATTTTGTGAATAATAAGACACTTTTGTGTAACATTTTTTAAAACCGATTTCGGTCAGGCCTCCATGTTAGCAGTGTAGCAATACAGTCAGTCTTATGTGTGTAGAAGACGTTCCGTAGCGACTCATTTTATTGGAGTGGACAGCTTTATTCGGGTTTTTGACTGAAATGCATTTAATCGATACGGTCATTTGTTTCCTGTCCGAGGATTTTTGTTAGTGGCTGATAAACGCGACTTTGACTCGTCAGCACACTTCCCCACTATGGCTGAGCAACTTTCCAATCCTATTTTCCAATCTTATGGCAACAAGATGATTGACTGGTGTAGGTTGACTTGCCATCTGAGGTTAATCTTTATCTTACGGTTTAACGTCCATCTGGTATCGTTCCTAAAGCTAGCCTACTCATATTTTTCTGCCTTTATGCCCAGTCTTTACACTATTGTCGTTGGAGTGATTATGGTCGGTTGCCAAGGTGTGTACCACAAAGAATTCGTACAATTGATCCGAGTAGGCTTTATAGTTGCTTGAAACAGTTCGTTCGTTTCTCATATTGTGTGCGATCACATAGTACAAAATACAGCGGGAAAGATCACTTTAAACAATCGTCGGTCTTTGCCAAGCATGGTTCGGGTATTTAGAGCGTGGCTATCATCACCAAGCTCCAAAATCAAACCTACTGTACTTAGAATGCTGATCAATAATGAACCAGCTCCAAAACCCTCGGTCTCAGGGAATTGGACATCAACGCATGACTGGCACGTGTTACATTCTCCTGTACTGTTACACTGTCCTCTCTTGGAAGTAGACTATGATATCCCTACAGCCCAAGTAACTTTTCAATGTTTGGGATATCTTCCGAGTTTAAAACATATCTTGCACACGTAAACGCTTGAACAGAACGAAATGAAACAGCTATCAACAATTTTATCTCCATTCACTTAAAAAAACTGTTACACAGATAAGGTTTTCATGAACAGCTGGTTCATCATTTCACTGTCTGGCAACTTGCACTTACTCCGGTAATTTGGGGTGTTTGTTTTTGTGCACTGCAACCTGTCGCTTTTCGCAAACATTTCTGTTTGTCAACCTCCAATCGTGAATCGCTTAGAACTAGTTTGTGTTATCCGACAATTATATCGGTTGTTGTAGTTATGCGTGCGGTTATGAGTTTGTTTCTTGCGACCAGTCACATACACACTCAAACCTCATTTAGGTTTGGTAGATACGTTGTTACGCAGAGAGTACAACCAGTCGCCAACACCGCCTGTCGTGGTGACGCCTTGCTGTGAACTGTCCAAACAGATCTCTTGTTTATTTTCTCTCTGTTGATCAGCGATAACGAAATCGGATATTTTAGGGGACCTCTTGGTTAGTCTTTCACAGTCTACATCAGACAGCACTGTTTAGTTCGTTTGTTTTGAATGCTATTCCACTCGGCACCAGGTATTGATAATACTTGGACAAAACCGGGTAGTTGGTAACAGAAAGCTGTCATGTAAATTGCACATTGGGTATTGTCTTAATGTTCTGCAAAATGACTAACAGGTTGTATGAATTGAAATAACTACAGGGATGTGGTCAATGTAGTTTGAACAGCATTCAAATTTGGTCACAACTTCCGCATCTAGATAAACTAACCAGTCAGTTTCCATTGAAAAAGATTCACTAGACTCCAGCCTCGCTGTTGTTACAGCATATCAGTAGTTCATACATTTCTCATAGCCACGCTTCCTTATTGCAACTGTGTTGACCACTACTCGAGTCACCCTACTTTAGGCAAAGGCGATCTGAAGGCTCAGCCACTTTCTCTCGTCTCTACAGAAACACAGTCACTGTTTGGCAACTTCGGTCGATAGCCCCTCTCAGTAGCTCATCCGACTGAGTCACAAACGCGTGACCGAATTTCGAATTTCGCTCGTGGTGATGGTGCTTCAACAATAACGGAACTCGGATGTAGTACTTCTTTCAGAAAGGGAATGGGAGAAAAGTCTATGGGAATGAAAGGCTATGAAAGTGTTTGATTTATATCAAACAGGTCCCCCGCTACTTATCGGTAACCTGTTTAGCAGTTTTTAATCAAATCAGAAATTTCTACCTGACTCAGATATCTTGATCACTGGGTTATCGTTAGGGTCAAACAGACAGTAATTTTGTCTCTTACTTTATCTCCAATACCCGGACAACCTAATCAATTAGTTTTCGTTCATTGTTATCAAGACTGTATACACAACCCTCTCATGTTTCTCTTATTTGTAGTTGATTTGGTCTAAACTGGCGTTATGGTTAATACACCAGTCTAGCATACACGAGGGTCGTATTGTGAGTTCCGGTCCGGACGAGGAAATGCATGACTGATGAGTTCTAATAAGTGCAAAACTCAAGTCTAGCGGTTCCTTTCGTACTGAACCAACCGAAAGGCTTATTTGAGTGCGAAGGTTGCGATCATTTGAGGATGGCGTTCAATTTGAAACTGTATGCAGCGACGGTGGACTGCAGTGTACACGTGGCAGCGAGGCATGTATAATGAAAGGGTTATTTTTAAGATAATCGAAATCTGTTTACTGCAGACAACGTGGTTTACTTCATCATTATCGGATTAAGTGGCCCCCGAATTACCAAGGAATATGAGGTGGCTCCTTACATCCCTGAGAGTAACAACAGCAAATGCATCTGCATTACAGATGCGGCAGACCATGTCCAGTATACAGTAATTTGAAACTGATGTGGACCGACCAGTGAGTGCGATACCAGAACATACATCTGCAGAATTGCTGGAATCCATAGGTCCAAACAATCGCCGACATCTGAACTGCCAGCTAATAAGACTCATTCAGTTATCAAAGAAACTGTTCAGGCTTAAAACAACGGAGGATTTCACATGAACACCCGGCACAGCAGCACTCACGTGTGGGAAATCGATTGTACCCAATGTGGGACCAGTGGTGTGGTGATCAGTGCCACTGTTTTATGAAGACATAACTGGAGTTCTAGTTCCGTCCGTGGTAGGGATAGTCATTACTGGCTAGATCTAACAACAGTAAAACTCGAGTCTACTGTTCCCTTTCGAAAGGGGCTGGCTGGACCGGCAATATTAATGTGAGATTTGCTACCAAATTTGAGTGATTTCCAACTCGAAATGAACAACTTCTCAAGCGAGACGTCTTTCACGGCCAAAACATTTGATGCCATGACGAACTGAAGGATGATTACACCTTGACTTCATATCTTTGTGAACAGAAACGTTCAGACGTACTTGGAGGACTTTGAGGAAGCGACCGAGATAGTCGGAGTCAAGACCGACCATGGAAAGCTGGGTGTCTTGCTAACTTGTTTACGGGTAAGGTAAACACGTTGGCGGACACATCGCCAAGAGACGCTGTAGTGACGATTTAGACTACCGACAGTGAATCACTGGTGGCTGTGTTCGGCAGCTTGGTCTACCATCAGGGTGATATGTGGTAATACAAGGCGGGCATTCCTGGTCATGGAGCTGCTCCCTATGTTCGTCGCCGCTGTGAAAGAATAACTGGACGTGGTGCCATCAGAACTCGGTCATGAGTCTCGACGTCAGCTGCCAATGGAGTGGTTTATCAAAGGTCTTCCGTTGGTTGTTCACAACCAAGTCCAAATTGCATGCACAAACAGGCGAATGAACCCTGGTAAGTTCTTGAAGGTAATACGAGAGTTGGCTGCGATATTCAAGGCCTCCTTGGTTGTGGAAAACAGTAGTGAATTGGCACTAGAGGAAATGCAGGAGGTAATGCAGCAGTCTACAGGTAATTTTGCACTGAAGACAACATTTTAAAAGCGATAAAGACGTACGGTGTTTCGGCTGTGGTGAGAAAGAGCCGAGAGGAAGCAGAAGGAGTACCCAACCGGACGGTGTACGAGGCCTAAAAACCAGGTATCCTATGAATTTTCTGTCTGCTGGTCAAGTCAACTAGTAACTTGAGCTATTGGGGACCTTACCTACAAGTGTTGAGGTTGACAGGGAAAGAGAACAGTGTTTGGTCCATGCGGGGCGGCTATCTCGTTGAGCGCTTGTGGACAGCAGCCATGATGATTAGGACATTCAGGAGTCATTACCTGCTAGATGATGGCGTGTAAAAATATGGAACGCGTACTGTCAGTCTTATTGTGAACACATTTGCGTGTTGCTTTCCGAAATTATGCAGGCGATCCTTGTAGCCAACGTCTTCATTGCAACAGATATTAGTATTGTTCTGAAGATCAAGAGGCTGTTGACTAGGTGTGGTTTCGTGACACTCACTAAACAACAACAGAGTAGCTTCAGTAAAATAAGTATATTTGAGACCCCGTTTGTAAAGCTCCCACTCTAGTCCACGATCGAGAAGTACCTTGAGTTGTCCACAAGTGACGACGATCCGCAAGGCTTCTAAAACTGCATTGCACATGAAATTCTGATAACCGCGCATTCTGGTCGCACAAACCCCGCGTAATACCGGTTCATCCCGAAAGGGGAGCGTTGAGGTAACTAAAGAATATGTTCTTTGAGAACGTTGTCAAAGAAGTCAACACCCCGTACACCTCTCCTGTTCTTTTGATGAAGGATAAGGAGTACTAATAGTAGAATGTCTAGTGAGCGCGAATTTTGACAACGAAGCATATTTTACTTACCACACCACACATTTGAAACATTCCTTTCCCGTCAAAAATTGGAATAAAGAAGACAGTAGGCTGATATTGCACGATTTATGTCCGGACAAATTTCGCTGCATCTTTACGAGTTCATACTACAGACCATTCATGTGTCAGTTTGAGAAAGCGAACAAGATACCAGAGAAAGACGATTGTCAGAGTGCACAATCACTGTCACTGCCAAAGTAGCGACAACCCTACAGACAGCTTTTTGTGAACACACAACACGGGTTTCAACTTTCGGATTGAAATAGCTTCAGCAGAGCGCAGCGTTTGCCTGTGTAACGTTGAATAGACAACGCGAAAAGCCGTTGTGGGGTCACATTGGTGTGGCGTCATTAGAATATGACGCGCAATGGACGATGCAGGTTCCTTGTTTATATGCGCGGCTGTGACATCATGTGTTCGCGTAATCTGTTTCCTGACCCACTTCGGGATGTGCTCCGTTACCCTGGTTCGCAACTGGCGCTCAGTCCTGCCTATGTAGGATGCTCCGCATCTACATCGATATTCATAGATAAGTTTGGATTTGGCTGACTCAGGTACCGGTTGTTTCACACAGGGTCTCGGAATCCGGAATGTTCTGAACAGAATCACTGGAACCACTGCATTGTATGTTCTAGCGATAGAACTAACCTGACGATGGTGAACAAGTTGGCATACATCATCATCCCTGAAGGAAAGATGAAAAAATACCCGCTATTTGGACACTGTGTCGGGTCAAATTCCTATGTCGATGGGCTGTTTAAATCTCGCAATAAACGGTTTAGGATAGCCGTTTAGTTGTAGGGTGGTCTCTAACAGGGCCATCTCTTCTTGAACAGTATCCTCAGTGCAGATACGCCTGGCCCGATCAAACAAAGTGCGCACCAAACTTTGTTTGTACAACAGAAAGTTACAGAACAGTTATCTTCTGAACAGCTATACAACCGATACGTTGATGATATTCATCTCATCGCACACAATCAACTGCAGTCACAGGGCTTAATTTATCACATGAATTCCTTGCACTCAATTATACATTTCAGTATGGAAGGCGAGAATCAAAACAGCCTACCATTTCCGGATATAGGCATCAGAAATGCAGATGGCTCGATTCAACGAAGCGTCCACCGCAAGAGCACTTGGACAGGTCAGTATCTGCATTTTGAAAGCTGAAATGGAAAACGATCAAAGAAGACTTGGCTCCAAATTCAGAGCACACTGGGTCGAGCGAAATACTACAGTCGGTTCGTGTAGATTTTTCATTCTTATGCGTCATCACTGTACGAACTCCGTCGAAAGGACGAGAAATACGAACGAGCGAAGAAGGCCAGGAGAAGGGTCACATGAGTGCAACAAAAAATGGCGCAACGATTGACACTGAAACCCCTGAATTCATTAAGGACGGTCATGGTAACGGTAGATGCCAGCAACTGTGACGTTTGGACAACACTCAGATAGAAGCAGTGAATGATTGAATATGCCACCTGAGTCATGATCTCGGCAGAACAGAGCTACCGAGCCAGTGAGAATATATGTGTTGACAATCGTCTGGCCACGAGATATAAATACGTGTTGGCCGTGAGTAGTATTGTTTGCTTGCGTTGATTTGTAATAGATGGGTTGTAATAAGTAACTCTTTAGGCTAAGCGTCCCCCGCAGTCATAAAACGTATTTTGAATTACAGATGTCTTGTTCATTCGTTGAGAGATGGCAGAGGGCTTGCTGCCTTCGGACAAGCTTCCTCTCTCACTGGTTCGAATTAAGTCAAAGCCCCTGGATTTCACGATTGGGTCTCATCTAAATTGCAAAGTTTGCAACCCACCTATGCGTCGATGAGCTTCAGAACTAATGACTGAACAAATAACTCTTTCTTTGGTTCACATTGGTTCCACTAACTACGACGCAAAACAAGAGGATGAACATCCTTTCATTTCTAAACGAAAATCTTGTTTTTCATTTCCGAAATATCTGTGAAAACTAAAAAATTGCTGAACAACATAAGGAGTTGTCCCAGTCATTAATGGGCAGCGACATAATTTATATGCGAAGTGTGACATGCATAGAATACACATCTCCAAACATTTGAAAGATATGATAATGCTAAGTGGATCTCCAGAAATTCCTTAAAAATTGGTACTTGCTGGCAAATGACATTCAATTAAGGTAGACTAGTTTTTGAATTACTCCAAAATCGGTTGGTTGAGTAGTACCGCCATAAAGGTAATCATCAACAGGTGCGTTGTCAGGTATGGTAGACCGGGGGTATTTTTCTCTGGTGTTAGACCTTAGTTTATGTGAAAGATTGAAGCATACATGCGACTGTGTGAGGATCGTGCACGCACTCGTGCCATAATCTGTTAAACAGGAAGGTTGTAGCTGCAGCCAGAGCTACTGAAGAGCTATTAAAATCTGATTAAGATTCCGGGTCAGATTCACACATTATCGTTCTAGAATGTCGAAGAATGTAAAATGAATTGTTGGGACCGTGCAGCGCAACGATTGTATGGAGGGAGGGTGTTGAAGAAGCTGCCAGTGACACAGTGACTTTTGCTCTCAACCCCACTGGATGAGTCTGATTTCTAACAGAACGACACAGACTGTGACAACATATATAACGTGACAATGCATCTTGGGTAAGTGAAAGTCTTAAACCAGAAGCTTAGGTGTAGGTTCAGCGTGCACCTCTGAACCCGAGAAAATGGACACGGTATGGGGATCAAAGATCATAGACATAGGTCATATGATGTTGACGTGGATGGGGTAATGAGAGAAGCAAATCTTTTTTACTTGAGATAGTGGGTTTCGCCGGAAGTATGAACACTTGCTGCAAGCTCTGAAAGACCAGCAAGAAAGTGAATTGGACAGAAATATGCTAAAAACGGGTGTGAGGAGAGTGAATTAGAGCAGAACCCCTCTTGAAAAACCTATGGCATTAAGTGTTCCGATGTAAAACGCGGACATTCAGCACCAGCAAACATGACCGGTAATTAATTACTTTGTCTCATTTATTTGTAAGTGATTGGCGATTAAAGTGATTTGTTTGTACGTGTGTCGGATTTAAACAACTGTACTGTATGAAGCAAGGTCGTAGAATGCTGTAAAGTACTAGATAATCAGACCACAATATGCCTACTGCTCACCAAGAACGTGAATGTGAGTGTCGTTATTCCTCTTTAGGAAGAATAGTGTTTCTTTTGTAAATCCCGACTGTTTTATGCTGGTCTAATCATCATATTTCCATTTTTCAAATGCTTTAGCTAACCCAATCAGAAATTGCCACGAACTATACAACTGTGTTTGAATCTAGTTGATTGTGTCAACGTTATGGGTGTAAATCCTGTCTGGGAGTACATGCTCTGCATTAAATTAGGGAGTGGCAAAAATCTAACACACTGATTCTAGAAAAAAGTCATTCACAGAAGTGACCATGTAGTATTAACATTAACAAGTTCCAAATACCTGGCGAACTACTCGGGGTAGCAGTACATTACTCACATAACATTGTGAACAATCTTTGAAAATGTCACTATAAAAGGTTCTCACTTTTGAGAAACAATTCCTCAGCGTCGGGGCCACTTTTGAAGGTGACGAAACAAATTCATTGACAAAACATACTTCTTAAAATAGGACATGAAGCGGTTTCTTAGGGTCTGAGTACATACAGTCATCATTCCTGGGTACATTCTGGCAGTACGCTCAGGTACAGTCGCACGCTGTCAGTTCTCACGCCTCGATGTAAGAGGTCCAAATCTAGCATATAATCATAAGGGGAAACTAGGTGTCCGGAAAAAGAGGCAATTTTGCTTGTTTTTTCTTAACTAGAGAGAAAAATGCATCGACAAGATGGGGATTATGGGCTTTCGTGTCCATACCACCGCCTCTACACTACCAACAAACCGGTCGCTGAGAAGATCAGATATTTAGGCACACATCAGACAGATTTGAGAGTAATTCGTCCCTTCGAAAGCCGGTGGTGTAAACAAAAATCTTTGTAGGACATTTGGTTTTCAGTCTCTTTCTCAAGCGTAAACTTCACCGACTGGTGGGAGCGACAGAGCTTGTCGAGTACTGTATGCATTGAGATGAAGAAGATCTTTGAGTAAGGGGCACATGGATTTATTGAAGGCGCTTGAACAGAATCCAAATACTCCTCTCAACAGCCCAGATTGAGGAGCTGATATTGTCTTCATGAGTAGAAGCAATTACATCGAGAAGCTCATTAATAATGATGCGTACCAGAACAAGTTTCGTAGAGTTAGCAACAAAAGGAATTCGTCTGGATTCGAACCAGCGACAGAAACAACATGCATGGACGTGGCAAATGCTCTACCGGCTGAGCAACGAAGCTACAACTAGGTCCACATACAACATTTCTGGGTTTTCGGTATGGTTGCGTAGCTCAGCTGGTAGAGCATTTGGTGTGTTTGGACATGCTATTTCTGTCGCTGGTTCGAATCCAGCCGAATTGCAAACTTCTCGCAATTGTGTGTCATCCGAAGTTTTATCTACAACTGTGTCTCTGAGACCGGACTAAATTTAGGGTTACCACTACTCACACTGAAGGACCCTCTCCCCCGACACACATTCGGCGTACAACTGCTGTCATACGGTGTGCTCTACCGGTGGATATATGATGTAACAAAGGGCCCCGTGCACGAACCTCTTCTGGGAAACATATTTATCGGAATGTTCGAGCGTACCGCACTTCAGTCCACCGTCGGTCAGTTTAGAAAGTATTGTCGATACTTGGATGGTATACTTAGCATCATTAGATTGGGTACACATGTGCACAGCACTCAAGAGTTCATTCGCGCCCATCAGTCCGTTAAGTTTACGCTTGATAACGGGACTCAAAATCAATTATCCCTTCTAAATGTACATTTAAACAGACGACTGGACAGTACTATTCATCGAAAAATCTGCCGCGGATATACCTGGGCAGGTCAACACAAACTGTCGCAGTACTGTACCACTAAACAAAAGAGAAATTTACTGCGTTGCCTGACGGACAGAGCACACAGTTTATCCAACTGTTATGATGGACAGTGGTCTCGGAGTCTCACAGATTTTACTCCTTGACAACGATTACCCCGAACGATATATTACCAGGAACATGACCAGAACGACACCTCACCCTAAAGCGCAGGACGTAAGAAGTCCTGTGTTTATTAGAGTTCGGTTCCGTGGCGACAGTGTTGCAGAATGGCTGGCAAATAGACTCAACTAGGCAGTCAGCAGGATCTATGCCACAGCTAAACTCCATATCAAGTTCACTACAATCCCAGTTCTAACAATGTTAAACTGACTGTTTAGACCTCATCTATGTGTACCTACTCGTTCGCTCGTTCTTGCGGAGCAGGTCGTGTTGATCGAACGTCAAGACAACTTTCGAAACGAATCCGAGAACATCAGCAACGGTGGCTGGGGCACGGGGAAACACGATCGGTCAACAGTGTTATCCTCGTTCACTGGGCTAAAAGTAAGTACCAGGTGAAAACTGACCAAGCCTTCCAAGTGGTCTGTCACCTGCTAGGCAACTCATCGAAAGCCGTCCGAATGACAACATTCTGTGTCGCTTAGGCCATCGGAGGCAGGCTGTTTGACCATCATCAGCTGCGTATACTATGGTCACAAATCCACCGGATCGGTGGCTAACTTGTCCAGTCAAAATAATAGAACAGCGTGACGTAATAAACCAATCAGGCCATCGTCAAGTGAATGGCCAGTAATTTAATTAATCTATAACACGTCTGATCAATATCTCGATCTAACTCTATGAGTTCACCTAACTCTACCGGTCTGAAGAGGAATTATCGAAAACATGCTGTTGATTCTGACGAGAATCAGTTGGGGTGAAATTGAGAGGCCTTGGCAAAACCTCCACCGGGAATCTCGAATCATCAAATCATCAAATCGCGTCCAACGGTGTTACCGCCCGAATACGTGACCATGGTCAATGGCCTGCACAACGTTAATCCCAAACGCTCTTATACCTGTACTCTTCTGGCTGAACTATCTTACTGCAAACCCTTCACACATATCTTCATTTTTTGATTACATTGAATACTGGCCAAACATTTCTCACACTGTTACACATAAAATATTGTGAATTGATACTACGAACTCTCGTTTGAACTCGCCCGCTCTTGTTTATTTTTCATCAGCCCACTGAATTGTTTACGCTACCGCATGATTGACTGATACCTGCTGACGGTAAAATTTCGTGCTCAGAGCTGACTTGGTTTCTTAGTTAAGTACAGAACCGGTTTTATTCGAGTATACCTTTAACATTCTATCTTTTTCTGTCTCGAATCAAAAGGTTTACAGCTGCCGGCAAAAGATTGCATATAGCCGTGAATCTCTGACTGACTCTATTGACACATTTATTTACAAAATCGGTTTACCTTTAAGTTATTTGTAATAATTATCACGCGTTTTGAGGGTTTCCGGCATAAATGTGCATGATTGCGTAATAGGGCTGTTCCACTCAAGAGGAATACCAAACATCTTCTCGAACTGTGTTGAGCGCTGTAGCAAGATAGTTAGTTCAGTGAGTGTTTCATGAGGCAGCGACATTATGAAACTTTTTAAATATTTTGCACGTCTAAATCTGACCTGGCAGCTAAGGTGGTTATTCACACTACAGACATCGAACACTTCAATCACCATGGTCTACCATCATCTAGAGTTTGGTAAGCAAGATTTACGCTGGTTCTTCTAGTTCGTGGTAAACTACGTTTGATGTTTTTTACTGTTCCCATCGTGCTATTGAACGCGTATTTGTACCGGACTTCACTTTTATAATGTATCATTCGGCGTGACTAAACCGTATGAACGAAGGATTCTGTGTTGCCCGCAGGCACCGGGACCAGCTCTACTGTCAGATATTAGCCGTCATTTCGATATCCTAAGAGGTCACAGAGTTTTCAGATTCATTTGACCGATTATATTGTGTCCTGTTTCGACGACAAATTATACACACTTCTTTCGAAAAAAACAGCTGGTGTTGACTGCGGAACATAGGGAAAAAACTAAGAATCTCGAACAAAGTGGTTACCAAAAGTTTGGCACTCTATGGTGGTCAGTTCAAAACGAATGATGCGTTATTACAGCTGGACTCGGAAATGTGGCCAGTCGTCAAAATCATCAAGCAAAATATTTCGGGGGAATGTTTGAAACTTGTATTAGCCATGTATTTTCTTTTAGGCCTCGGATATACTGACCCGGAACACGTCTTTCGCGGTGATACTCTTAGTTTTCGCAAGAAACAAAAAAGTTTGTGTTTGGATCATTACGAATGAAATTGAGAGTACGATGGCTCGGAACACCGAGCCCTCAAACCCGACTACCGATCCACGAACAGTGGCCTCCACAACTTCAGTTTCAACTGCTCTCATACCTATACCCCATTGGTCAAACTATCGTACTGTAGATCCTTTATATATATCCCCGAATACTGACTACATTAAATTCTGGCCAAACATTTCTCACACTGCTACATATAACGTACACTAAATTGCTACTGCGAACTCTCGTTTGAACTCGCTCCTTTTTTATTTTGTACCGTGCCATTTAATTGTCTACGCTACCGCATGATTAACTAGTACCTGCTGACGGTGAAATTCCGTGCTCAGAGCTGACTTGGTTGCAGGCTGTATAATTTGCTAACCATTGCTTAATTATGTACAGAACCAGTTTTATTCGAGTAAACTTTCAAAATTCTGTCTTCTTCTGCCTCGAATCAAAAGGTTTACGTCTGCTTGCAACTGATTGCCTATAGCCGTTTATCCTAACTGATTCTACACATTTCTTCGCTTGTGTATCCTTACTCCCATATTAATACTACCACGTCTCCAGCGATTTAATTTTATTCTGATGTTCCATTTCGTTGGACACACGTGCATCACTCAACGTTCTTTAAAAGCACTTGCCGATTCTATAGAATCTGAGGATAACAAATGTGAGCAAATTAGTAAGTGCAGGTTAATTTCATCGGCTCTGACGAAGTATAGTTGTCCTACTCACAACGCGCATTCGCCTTCATTGGATTAGTCTACGTAGCTGCGACTTGAACAAGCGAGTCAAGTTACAGACGTTGTTTTCTACAGGAATCATCCAATCACTGTTCGCCGGTGCTTTATTTGAACTGTGTCAAGTAAGTTTACTGCACACACACATCATAAACAAGTCGAAAAACCTCCAAGGATAACGATCAGAAACATCATTAAATCAACCAGGATTCGATTAGGTAGCTGTAAGGTCCGAAATTGACGTTACATGGGATTCATAGGGAAAAAAACTCAAGTTCGTGAAAGCTAACGTAAACCTATTAAAAGATTCAGATTACTTTACAGTGAATTCGATTAAAAACCGGACTGTTATCCACGAAAGTTTGGAAGGAACATAGTTTCCATGTGGCCTCAACTTTAGTTTCGTTGTAACCCCATGACTGATGAAGAGAATATTGTGATGGATTTACTCACTAATACGTCTGTAATGACTCACTCAGGTTGGTTTTGCGATTACGCTTAAATGATTATTACACTGTCGTCTCAAGTCAAGCAGTCAATGCTGTTGGTTTCATCTTGTTAGGGAGGATGCCCTTATTGAAAATATATATGGATATGCCACAAAACGGTGTGCTGCACAACGTTTTCTACCTTGTTGAAATAGACTACCTGGTGTTGTCCACAATACCAAAGCAGGCGTAATCTTAGCATCTAGGATCTTCTGTTAACCTCGATATTCTTTTCATCTTGTCTAATCATCTTGTGATTAGCGTCCTCATGTTCCGGTCGCAGCTGTTCGACATGGCTTACGCAGAATAGGTTTCTTGTGTGTGGGCGTGTCCACAGAGTAACACTCTATCAGAGACTGTATCACTAGGATAGGCATTCAAGCACAGGTTTGCTCGAACTGTTGCACTGAGTCTACGGACAGTCACACCACCAGGAGCTTTAGAGTAGGGTGCGAACACACTCGATGTCTTTTTTCCGGTTGGTCCGCTGTTCATTGTTGTATAATGTGATGCGCTTGTAGTGTACACGCAAAACTTCGGTTGAATGGTTTTTTTGTTCGGTTTTTTAACCTTTCACTATTCATAATTTTACTGTTGCTGAATTTCTAAGGCTGAATTTTTCTTTCCGAGCGTTTCTTTCTTTGGAATCCATCTAACACAATATCTGACGAAGTAGAAATATCAGGCAAAAATAGTTGAAACCGTAATATGTAAACTGATATGTGGTATCAATATGTAACCATCAGTCATTGACAAAGTAACAACTGTGAGTAAATTGCCGTAGGTTTTCGAACCTCGATATCTGGTTTATGGAGTTTAGCGAAAACGATTTAGAAAATGGCAGATTATGCCTACTGGTTGGTTGATAAGAAGCTTACAATACGCGTTTACAGCCTGGATATACTTTTCTACAGAAAGCGACCTTTGTAAGTTATCAACATGCTACATCTCATCTGGAGATATCACTGTTTCCTTTAACCAATATTTACGCAACATCAGAGAAACATTGATCGTATTTTAGACAATACCTACATTTGGCAAACCTTTGGTATACACTTTTTCAGCAGACGGTTTCTCGGAACAATTTGTTCGTTTTCCTGTCTGCGTGATAGACAACTTGGGTAAGAATCGTTTCCATTCTTTCCGTCTGACAGCAAATGTGTCAGTCAACACTTGCATGTTGAAATCTACTCACAACTGTACGCATTCCTGTAGTCACCAACCCCCAGCAGACTAGACCGCAAGAATATCCATCATCTTGCATTAGACAAAAGAATTAGAATACCTGGAGAGAGGTGTCTATTCTTGAAGGTGCAATTTATTTTGTCTGAATCAAGCCTTTTCTAAAAGTTGGATAGAGTAAAAACAATACGGCTGATCGAAAGCTGCGTTGATGGTTGCACGTACGGATACGACGACTGTGTTGCGGTCGGTTTAGTGAGCGTCAGAAACACACAACACAGTTATCAGATTCCTAGTTCCTGAAAGTGGTGAGATGTGCGTACGAAAAACAAGTAACTTTTCAAACTCTCGCCAAAAGAGGCGCAATCCGTGTTCTCCATTGCTTAGTATATTCGATTCTGATGAAGTTCGCTAGTATCACAACCAAACCGTAGGAGCAGACAGGTCTGCACATCAGTACGTTTGTAAGGCGCCTAACTGGCGTAAAACGATATCGGTCATCTGTGTGCATGGTAACGAAACTATTTCATTCGGAGTGACGTGAACGATGTTCCTTTTGCGTGTGATTCGAAAGACTGGTTGTTATTATTCAACCATATATGTTATTTAGCCATCTGAAAAATTTTATTCCATACTCAAATTACGACAGAGTTATTAGCTCCGGAAGCATCTCTTCGTTCGAAAGTCTTCCTTCTCAAGACGTTGAAATGTTTCACACAGTGGCCTCATCGAGGAAAAGCTTAGGTTAGTTTAGTGAGCACAGTCAACGATGTCCTAACTAATGCCTTACTTAGTAAAGCGTGACCATTCCAATTAATATACTCAACATTTGAATCATTACCGTGTAGCGGGTCTTTTCTCAAATTCACTAATTGATATGTGGCCACTATTCTCTTGACAGTGATAACAGTCCCCAATTTTCCCTCATATTTTTGTGCTGGATCTTCAATGTACGGATGATATAATTCATTCCGTGTATCCATAATTACACGTTCCACATAGAATAGGCCACAGTACTAATGATCATCAGTGATGTATCAAAGTCGTTCAGCAAGAACAGTATTTATTTAGTAGAAGACCGAAAAGAGGCTTTATAGACGCAGATGGTAATGTCTAGCTGGACGTGTTCACCGCGTTGATCTGATGATTTTGTGTGAGGCAGATTCAATAGACGGTTAATGAAAAGACCTGTGGAATCCAAAAGGTTATAGGTGAAGAGGTAGCAATATGATGACCTTGGTCAACCTGACAATATAAATTTCAGTATAACAGATGTAAGAAGAGAGAGAAGGTTCTCGAGAGGAGGAAGTTTTGAAACACTGAGTTCCCCTGATACAGTTCATCAAATAGCGACAGAAGACATACATCGCGAGATGTAAACATTTCGTTTACTCTCTTTAGTCACGAAAGTCTAGCAGTGGGTAGCCGATTGGGCCCTACACCTGCAGATATATTTTTAGGAATGATTGAATTAAAACTGTCTGATGCTATACATGGTGTCATTCTCTATAAACGATATGTAGATGATATTTTGATTTTTACTACCAATATTCATCTTGCTTCACTCTTAAACCGCTTCAATTCCGTTTATCCTAATCTTCCTGTTTCTCATGAGGAGAAAACGAACAACGGTTTATCTCTTCTAGACATTTCACTTACTAGATGACAACCTGGCTCATTACAATGTTCAATGCTCCGCAAATCCACTTGGAGCGGTCAGTATTTGCAGTTCTCTTCTTTTGCGCCTATTACTATCAAAAGAGGCCTGGTACGAACCCTGTTTCATTGAGCGCGGGAGATAGGCATCAATGATTGTTTACGAGGAGAAGAGGCGAAATTAAGAAAGGTACTGCTCGCAAACGGATACCCTGAAAAATTCATCGGTGTTCACAGCCAGAACAGACTGACCAAGAATGTCGTGAGTACGGTTTCCAAGACGCAGGTCTTTTTGAACCTAACCTTCAAAGGCGATGATAACACAACTGACGTTAGTCAAAAATTACAGTCTGCTCTAACTCGCACATTCCCTGCGGCTGAATTGCGATTGCTACTCACAACTAGGAGTGTCACTCAGCTTATTCGTAATCGAAATGTTCTGTCTCACATGTCATCTATCAGTTCACTTGCAGTTGCTGTGACATCTGTATAGGCAGAACAAATCGATGCCTACGACAAAGAATGGCTGAACATAAGCCTAGGTGGCTGATACGCGCCATGACGCAACGGACATTGGCAACAGAACGACTGAGACGAAATCCGACCTCATCCATCACAAAGCACATCATGGAAACAGGTCACGTTTTTGACCCGGCCAACTCGTTTCAAGTTCTGTTACGTAATAAGAACCCCAAGTTGCTTGCCTTCTCCGAGGCGATGTTGATCAATACTCACCGTCCGGCCTTGCGTGTGCATAAACTGTTGACTCACGCAGTTTGTCTGCCCTGGAACTGACGACAGTCTTTGTTTCATGTAAACGCAATGGTTGAATGTTTTTGATTGTGTTGCTAACCGCATGTACTATATATTCTAATGTTTTACGTTCGTGACTGAAGAGAGTAAACGAAATGTTAACATCTCGCGATGTATTTCTTCTATCGCTATTGGTAAGGAATTTGTAAACCGAAGGTTCATCAAAGATCTGCACACTACATTTATACGTGCGGCCAAAGAGAGTTGTTGAAATATAAATGGGCGAAGCGTTAACTTCACACTGAACATCAACCATAGTTGATAGCATTCTTCGCATTCAAATAAGACTGTTGGCAAGCTCACTTCGAAAGGAGGCACTATACTTGAGTGCCGTTTTTACTAGAGTTGGTCAGTTGTTTATATTCTAGTCTGCACCAAAATTTTCTGTCCGATTCCAGTGATGTGAGATTAGGGTGTTACCCATCAAGCGAATAACCTCACAGTAGAAATGAAAGAATGATAGTGCCTAAACACTTGACGCTATTCTTCTTTTCCGATCATTCCGGAAGTAAAGTGAACAGAATCGCTCTGTCCAACCCGGTCAATGATCCTGTGCTCTGGACTTCTCATTTTGGTTGAACTTACTGCTTTCATTACAACCGACACTTGATCACAGCCTTCAGATTCAGATAGACTGTTCGACTGGCCCGTTTCGAAAGGAAGCACTAGACTCGAGTTTCGCTCTTATTAGAGCTAATCGTGCATATACACGTCCAGACGGGAATTTGCACACCGACCATCACGCTTTTGACACCAGCGTGTTAACTAAGACTCCAGATACCTCACAATAGAAATGACTGAGTGCAACTGTTGCGATCAAGTGCGCGTGATGTTCAATTTGGAATAACCTGAATCCCTGAGCTTCTACGGAACAGATAATCATCATTCTTTTGTGGCTATGAGCTTGAATAGACATTAATCAGACTAACTATGAAGAACCGACGATTCGTCGATTAAATGACCCATGCCAACAACCAGAAATACGTCAAGTCCACTCCAGGCCACATGTACTCCGCCTTCGGTGCAGTTACAAAAACATATTTGGGATAGGTCATATGAATCAGACAGTGTGACGAACCTGCTTTCGCTCATTACGCTTGGTTCCGACTTTTGAATGAACTTTTGCAATCGCATTTTCAAGAATCCTGTTAGGATCTTCTGGGATGTTAGTGAATCTTACCGTTGCAACAATACCTAGAAATTCATGCTTGGGAACTTTCTTGTTTACAGAACAACTTGTAAGCAACCAAAGGTGTTGCTTATTGATAACGTTTCATCTCTGACGCACAGCTGTCATCGGTTCAGACGAACCGGCTGAACGTTAGCGGTTTTCAAAGCAGCCAAACAAGTAGGGAGCTGATTGACCAAGTGTAAGTAGACAGTGGTCACTGCTGGTTTCGAATTGCCACGTACAGTAGATACAAGAAACCTGGAAAAAGAGAAAAAACATAAAACTGTTAGTCAGTCATGTAGGCTCAATAGGGGACAGTTACATTTGAGGATAGTACGTAGAGCAATCATAGTCATGGTTTGTTCAAATTATTGTTTCATGCAACAGAATTCGTGTGCAAATTTCAAATATGTCCGCGGTACCAGGCAGCACGGTGACTGCTCGATCGGGATATATTTGAGAACTGGGGAGCATGCCAACTCAGGGCTCGACTGTACTGACACGCACATCGCAGACTTCGATTGCCAGGAGGTAACTGTCGTTTTCTCAAACCAGTTCAGATGTACACGTTCCAGCAGTCGGCATTTTCAATAATCCAGTTTCGCATCAACTCGCACCCACCGGCATATCTATTTCTTCACTTCTTCCCGTTTGAAAAGCCCACATGCCTTTTCAGGTAGATGTAGATGTGGATGGTCATTGCCTTTAGACAGTGCGTATACTGGGTTTAGTGTAAACAGAAGAAAGTGCTAAGCAGGTATCCCATATTTATAAGTAGATCCGAGTGAGTATTTGCAACAACAATCACTGAATGTGTATATCTCGCTTCAGTTTCATCGGTTCAGAGGTTTTCATTCTCCTCATCATGACCCCGTTGATTTTTGTCATCCACGCTGTTCACTTTAGACCTGAGACTAGTTAGCATGACCAGCAATGATCCACAGTGGTATAAAGTCCGATTTCCAAGACGAAAAGAATGACACCAAGTAGTGTTTCACACTTATGATCCCACATACCGAAACACAAGAGATCGGCACCAACTGGTCTGGTGCTGGCGCGTATCCAGTTCATGCTAGACTCACACGTGACGAACAAAAATATGGAGTACTATTGGGAAACATTAAAGCAAAAAGACCATAAACAAAATTGCATTAACGTTTGCATCAAGACAAGGAGAGATGAAGGCGTAATATATTAAATTCATACAAGAGATTGGCTTCTGAGTTTGCTTTTTAGAGGAGAACGGCTAAGCACTCTGGTTTGACCGCGAACATAGTATACATTCATAATAAGGGATGATGCATAAATGCTGCCTCGAAGTACGGCTGCTCGGAGAATATAAAGCGTCTTCAGTTTTTTAGCAGTAAACCGGTTTTTATGGTTGAGTAGACAGTAGAATTTGGACATTCTACAACACCCCTTGATGCACCCGCAAAACAAAACAAACAGAATCCAGCATTTTTCCACCAACGAAGTTAACCGGTTATTATTGACAAGCTTTCAATTCTCTAATCACATTGACAATGTGATTTCGATTACAACACTTCTGAGGAAGGCCACCCGAGGTGGTTGAAACGTAGTGTATTACAACTTGCTCGTAACGTTGTGTTATTTCCAATCTGTTTATCAATAATATGTAAAACACGAAGCTCGAACTATTCAACTTCATTCGTACTAAATTTGGTGCGGATATCTTACAAATGATTAGTAGTCGGATCAGCTGTTTGTACCCACAAAGAATTTGTTTTCTGAGCGAAACAGAGAATCGTCTAGTGTGTGGCTACATACAAGAACGCACACATCGACTTGTGTAGTTTTGTCATGCGTGGTTCGTTTAGTCAGGTCACTGCACAAAGTGAATGCACAGCGTGTCATCCAGCACCTGCAGTTGGTAGGATTGCGTTTTCGGAAACGTGTTACTGGGCCAGCGGCATAAACATTTGTTTGCTCACTGAGGATGCGGAGATGAAACGTGAAGGGTTTTCTCCTTCCCTTATGGTTTAAATGGTTCCAATGTTTAACAGAATGAACGGGTTGTCAGAAAACTCAATGCTTACCAAACGAATCCTTGAAAAACTTTACCTATTTTCTTGCCTATTCCAACAGAAATCACGATGGAAAGTTAAGAATCAATCCACTATTTTCATGCATTTCTTTGGTAAGGAGAAGAATTATCTACCCGATTTCTGAGGACGATCAATTCTTGGTAGGCTGCCTGGCACACCGTAATCCTGTGTTTTACATATTCACTAAATGCCGGATGGATGACGCTGTATTGACAGGGCTTCATTGTCGAGGTCCAGGTTAATTGCTTTTATTGAACCCTAAGTCGGTCAATCGAAAAGCGGCGATAATCAGAAGCTAATTCATTCGTTGTTGTTTGATAGTGTCAGCTACACAGGTAACGCGATCCGTTCAAGTCAGTCGGTAAATCCCATACACTCTCAAATAGTTATTGTGGTAATTGCACACAAACCACGTAGCAGACGGGATAATCTATCAAAACAGATACACCAATCGGATGTCATCCGTTTGCTAGTTGACGACGGTGGCACTAACCAGATATTTTGCACCCCATACTCCGTTTGATAAAAGTCTGACCAGAGAATAGTGCTTACAACAAGTATCGACGATGAACCTGACACTAATCAGTCCAAAATAACTAATCGAGTACGTTAGTTCCATATTGCACTTTTCAGTGCGATTACCACTTTGTTTGGCCTCTCAGCCTTTCACCCCTGGGACTGTTGAGTGGGACAGAAAACCGTGGACTGTCACGTACATTTCACATTATGCAACCTGCTGGAAATATTGACCAAAAAACTTATCCAGAGATTACCATTACCGTCCAATTTCCATTTCGACTGAACTGTTGCGAACTAGGAAAAGTGCGAACCCACAGGTGGCAAACGTGAGATCTCGTCTATCGGTTCAATTAGTCTATTGAATGTTTAGTGGTGAATTTGATGGTTATT
This sequence comes from Paragonimus westermani, assembly GCA_008508345.1. NCBI lineage: Eukaryota > Metazoa > Platyhelminthes > Trematoda > Plagiorchiida > Troglotrematidae > Paragonimus > Paragonimus westermani. The sequence goes on along the minus strand of QNGE01000038.1, from coordinate 434,745 downwards.
CAGTTTACTCTGTCAGGTTAATTTGGGTCGAACTATAATTGATTCCGTCGCACTTCCTGACTTAGTTTAATTGATTGTTCCCCTGAGGTATAATGCCCAAACTGACTGCTTGTTTCTTGACCAAAATTACCCAAGCGCAATATGACAAATACCTACTCCTGATTAATTAATCCATTCAATGCATTTCATTTTCGATGAACAAATCCCATCTTTGTCCCTCCGAGAAATGCACACTACCCTCTCTTATCCATCAGCCTTATAAGGTATTCAGATGGACATCGTTATGAAGCACTGCTTACAAGACAGCTAGGGAGACCATCCAACGAACGGGTGAATCGGTTAAACCTCTTCACGATCCAACCGAATTGCGGTAGGAGTGAATGTCCATCCCAAGACCAGTGAGTTCTGACAGGCGCAACACTCGAATCTGGTGCGTCGTACTGGATTAAATCAGATGAACGAATCTGTGAAACTTGAGTGTTACTTAGGTACCGAGGATACTTCAGTATTTTCCTTCCCATTCAACTGCTTTCCTTTCATATCGACGAGCCGCTCAACAGTTTTTATTCTCCAAATAACAAAGAGAAGTCCGCTAAATAATTGGACATCGTTCTTTCATCGGGGTAGAAGAAAAACGTATGTTGCGGTACGTTAATAGTTCGCACACGTAAATATGTTGGTTTTACACGGCAGACATTTAGAGTTTGAAAGGGTATGAACACGCATACATTCACACTAAGTATTGTGTCTTCAATACCAGAGCAAACCAATAGATTGATTCAACCACCTGTGTGCACATAGAGACCCACAAAAAATTGAACTAGTGCACTGCGCCAATTCAAAAAGCCAAAAAGAAGGATATATTTCTGTTTCTGTTATTTAAGGGGTATCAAATGGCCAATGACATCAAGCACAAATTGAAGTCCGCCCTATCCAGCACGTATACGGCCACCCAATTACGTTCAGTTCAAACCGCCAGAGGACCAGTTTTTCAAATCCGCGAACGCAGTTTGTCTAACTATCCCGCCTCTCATCTCTCTCATCTACCAGTTCACTTGCAGTTGCAGTGACGTTAATATAGGCAGAACACGTTGCGAAATGCTTGAAATACTTGGTGATACAACAATCTCAAACCGGTGAGTCCGTTGCTCGAACCCCCGTGTAATCGGTTGCTAGACTCCTCATGATGACAGGTCACCAAGTTGACCCAGTTGGATTGTTCGAAATACTGTTACGCATTCAGATCTCGGATTTGCTAGCTCTTATCGGAGCTATGTTAATCACTACTCACCGGTCGTCACTGTGTGCACAAAGATGGTTGAATTAACCCATCGGGTTGCTATAGTGTTGATTTGTTTTAAAGTAAACGAGGTGATTACAGTTACACTGCTGTGAAATTATCTGGTCGATCAAAAACCTACGGCAGACGAAAAACACTCAAGCTGCCCGTTATCCCGGGTCCAGTACATGCTACAGATAAACTGTGAACAGATCCCATTACACAACCATCTGTCGGACACCTTAGAAATCGTGAGAGAAGAAGTTAAACCAAAGGGAGCTGGATGAAAACATTGCTTTTATTTCAAGTTGAATGGTAGGCAGAGATGAAACAGATTGCTTCGAGAAGGACACCTTAGAAACGTGATTGTCTCACTAGAAGTGACAGTGTTTTGAATGTGCAGCTGAACTTCTAATGAGCTGAAATAATTATTCTGCAATTTCTTAGCGTCCAACGTATGGTGTATCTTATTTTACCCATAAACATACCTTAAGTACAGTATTACGTCGTGTGGGGAAAATTTGTTCGACTTAGCATGTGATGCACTTGCGAACGAATCTTGCCACGTACCTCAAGGGTGGACATAATATTGACTGTGTGCGTAGTGAACCTAAAGTGAATTCTGTCATGCTCCCCTCCAATTTCATGGAGTTCTTTTGCGATACAACCACGAACTTCATTCTTACTTCTACGGAGATCACCCGCTGTTAATTATATTGATGAACACCAGTGACTGTGTTTATCTATAAATTTCTGCCTGGCGACGAGAATTGAACCACCTCATCATCGTTTGAACCATGAATAACGGAGTGATGCTGTCACATTCCGTTTATATAGGAAATTTGCGTTTGACAAAGAAATGTCAATGCTGTATGGGCTCTGGAACAACAGAACCATCAGTTCACTGTAGTCAGCTGGCGTCGCTGATTATAGCATTCGTAATAACAAACTCGATCATATCCGTAGTTTTTTTATGCTATTTTATGAATCAAAAATTTTATTGCATGACAAGCAGCCACAAAACGTTTTGGGTAACAGTTTCACCGTACTTGGACTAGAGCAGCGCGGGTGAATAGAATTTGTCCATCCAGACCACCTACGTTCACACTTAGACAATCCACCAAAATTGAATTGTATTTCGACTTTCCAAAAACCTTTATCATCAAGTTATGCAGTGGACATATATGTGGGCACATCATCAGCCGGTTATAGCTCACTCTGATTATATGCTTTGATCTTATGTTGGTCAGATCCGGTCCAGTAACTTTCTAATTGTGCTAGGGCATTTGCAGCAACTTTGCAGGATTTGTCACTTTTAGTCGCTGACCATGCTTGTCATAAAGAGTATGGTCTATTTTATGACAACCAGCCATGTGTTTGAGAAAGAGAGAGCACAGACACAGTAGATCTCACGGATTTATGGCGAGTGATGAAAGAATGACAGTAACCGTTTTTGTCCATCGTGTAGTACTAGTCCGTACCCAATAAAATGGGTAACCACATTTGGACAGTGAAGCGGGTTGAAAATTGTGGCCCTCTTTGGAGTGATCCTTGAGTCCTGAGTGTGGAGTGAACATAGTGTACACGGCGACATAAACTTGATGAAAATCGGACAGACACAATGATTGAGAGTGACCAACGGCGATAAGCAATCTGTCTCACGTAGGTGATGTAAAGCTGAGTTAAACACAGAATTCTATAATGTGGTTGGGAAAATTGGTGAACATCGCGCACACACAGTTGGTCCTGGTGACCACTACGAACAAGGCGTCAAACAGCTGTACCTATAGGGCTGGTACGTGTAACGGTAATTTAGAAGTCAGGCAAAGTCAATCAGTAGTATTGCATTATAGTAGGGAGAACAAGTGTGCCGTAGTAGTTGTAGGCAACAGAAAGTGGGCAGTAGTGTACGGTAAATGAGTAGGCTATACAATGACAACACAAGCGCAAGCATGCTAAGAAACAACCACGGATGTCACCTGACCCGATCCAGTCAGGCTTAGATAAATGGAAGATTATTGCATGCTGGCGTGCATGAATGTTGATTCATGCAAACGGGTCCGTCGCACACACACACACACACACTTTGTCTGCGTGCGCCCATAGCAGGACACAACAAGTCTGAGTAGCAACAGCTCTCTGGTTTTCCATTAACCTCATCAGCCTGTTCAAAATGTACTCGGACTCGAGTCTCTTTTCACCACAACAGTGATGTGAAATATCCGAGTAGAAGAAGGAAAGTTTCCAAAAATATACGAGTGGATAAAACAGGACTAATCAAAAGAACTTATGGTACGAGTGCAGAAACACCTTCGACAGCGGTACGCCATCACCTCACATAGAGCTTCTTACCAGCGACTTCAATGACTATGTGGACCAAAGCCTGGCAGTTAACACTCACACACTTCAACTGGCGAAATATTCGACAGTCTCACACTTCGTGGCCACGCTGTTTCTCCGCCATGAATATAATCCAACTGCTAATGGTCCCAGTACGAAATACGCGTACCTAGAACTTGATCCAGTCCTCACAGACTGTGAAACCAACAGATCGCGTAACCCAAACGTTCTACTCTACACACTGGCAGTCCGCCGCGTTGTTTACGTGACTGTTCCATTTGATGTAGGCTAGTCAGCAGAAACAATCAGGAACAAACACAACAAGTTTACTGACAATTACCTCGCGATAAGGTCAGGATTTCGAAGTATACAGCAAAAAAGGAAGTCCACGGCTCGCCTTTCCCTTGACAACGTGACACCTTCCTAACGCTTCAGATAGAATAGACCGACAGAAGAAGCACGTATATCTGTTATCCTTAGTTCTATCCCATCAGCAATACTACAAGCTGACGAGACAAGGCCATCCAAGTATGTAAATCTGTTCACAGTCTGAAACGAGCAGCCCACCTCAAAGGAGCTGTAATGTGTCGGTCACGAAGCGACTTAGGCACTTCAGAGGCACGAATGTCAATGCTGCCAGTCAATTTGAATAGCGCGTTGTGCGTTTCTGTAGCTGAACAGCTAAACTTAATGATTTTATTTAAGCACTCAAAGCAGGCCAACTTAGTGTTGAGATAAAACTCACTAGCGTGGTCACTGTGTTTCTAGAGTACACCTTTCAAAGTGTTGACGAAATTGAAGAAGGGAGGGGTTAGACCGGACGCTCCTGGTAATCACCACGTGGAAGAATACACACAAATGCTAGTTCTCCATAAAAAATTTACCGCTCACACAGTGAACATGCAACGATAGTGGGAGTCGCGCATTTCCTTGGAACTCTTCTGCAAAAGAGGTATCTCCAGGAAATTTACTAGCAAACAAACCGAAGGCAGCTACAGCCGTCGGCGGCTTGTAGGATTGCCAACACACCAAGACTAGACACAGGATAATAGCGTTATCAATGTATTTGCTTCCAGGGTGGAATTTTGCCTGTCCTTCAAGTATCTGACATTTCTAGGGTTTAGTGAGTCGACGTAAATAAAGGTCAATGAATATCCCAGAGACTATGGATACCAGACTGCACCTGCGCATTTGTCATATGGACATAGGACCGTGTTGTGTAAAAGTAATTTTGGTTGACTGGCTTTGATCGAGTGGCATCTCTTTAGCATCCAAAACCGTCCGAATGAGTTTTGTCAGCCTCTTTCTACCATGTATTAAAAGAAGTAGGAATAGAGGTTTTGGTGGAAAAGTTTTGTAACGCTTCGATAGGGTAAGCTTTATTGTCTTGCCTGTTTCCTTTAAAGGGCTGTCTTGAACGTAATAACTGGCCCTTCGGATCCCGTCGCCCAAATGGCCTGGTTGAGGCCAGCTGAGCTGTTCTTCAAATTGTCCAGCCAACTTGTCAATTCGGTGCGATTAACCATTCGTATATTGTCTCACCAAAACCACGAATCAAGAGAACTAGGCTTTTACTATTCCCCAATAAAACGTTCAATTCATGTCTATCGTTTATTCGGCCGACTGATGTTCAAGGTCTCTGCATCAACTCTTAGTTTGCGCTTTAGTTGTCAACGCTGATTATCACAGACAAGATCGGCGGATTCGAGTGACGGCTGCTCACTAGGTCCATCGTATTATGTCGCAAATGCACAGATCCACTCCAGCATACCTGTTCAGAACAAGCTCACATAAATACAACAAGTTTTTCTAACGCTTGTTAGGTTCTTTTCTCTGACTCAAACTGGACAGTTGGTTCCTCAATGCTTTCTAATAAGTACTTCTCTGTTTTCTACTATAGGTTAATTATCTTGCAGTTCCAGCGTATGATCTCTGAGCAACTGATAGAAAAAAACAAATGAACAAAGCGGCAGGATTCGAGTCTAGGTTTTGTCTCTAAGTTGCACGATAGCCTTCAATGGGGTGGCGCAAATTGTAGTTGATTGCTATACGGTCGATATGTGTCCGTGACTGAAATTCACAAAACAGTTTCCGTGCGGCGCAATGCTTGAGTCCGAAAACGCACACGTGACTGTACAGTGACGGTTAGTAGAGCAGGATCTATTCTGTCTTAGAGCTCAGCAAAATCCCACTCCAACCTGACTACGAGTCTTAGTTTCACTTTTACTGGAGAGCCCTGGAGGAGGACTACCGATTCAAAGGGTTGATTAGGGTGAATCTGTGTAAATGACCACTATGATAATGAAAGTCGCGATCGGATGATATAACATACATCCATTCCCAAACTCACAATAGTGCTCTACAAGATAGCCTGCTAAATGGTTTATCAAAAAAATGCGGACAAGTAAAAGCGCCAATATGTACCGTGTATCTTGACCTAAAGAAACGGAAAACAGCAATATAGCAGAAAGCACCTGAACATGGGTAGACTGGTTTAGTGAAGTAACGAAAATTTTGAGTGCTTCGGTCGGTTGTTCAAATGAAGGAGGTTGCGCTGAAGAACTCGATCCAGAAAATTCGACTAAAAGGTCTGACCTTTAAATCAACAGGAGATCTAGTTTAATTGTGTCTCCAGCCGTAATCAATGATTCAAACATCTGAGGTGTCTGGCTAAACCAGCTGCGCAGTAAGACATCGATGTCTGATCCTGTTAACTACCTGACACTGTTGATGCATCCAAAGCCACATCAGACTTTTGAATTACACCGACTTTGTTTTGTCAGGATTGGAAAACATGTTGCAGGTTGAGGTAATCCATCATGCGATCGAATTACCCCCTTACTTAAGAGTATCTTTCCCGCTTTCAGTCGTCTCTTTCTTATTCAGAAGACAGCAATGCCGTAACTGGTAAAATAGTTTGATGCATACCCAAAAATTTTGCCGCACCACCTTATCACTTCTACAAAGTCATTAGTGTTACATACGAATTTACAGCAGTGATCAGATTCTCCTCCGTTTTTGGATTAATTGATCGGAATTGCTGATCAGTATGACCTTTCGGATCAGTGCAGTACAAAAGCCTGATCACCAAGTGAAGGTTGTAAGACAGGTCAAGAATAATCATCATGCTTATAAGAAAAATGTAAAAAAGAATGACAAAATCGTATTCCAAATAAGTAACCATCAAAAGATTGAACCTCAGTCATCCAAATCATAAGAAGTGTTGCTCTCGACTGTTGCACTTTTTACCTCCACACGGTGGAAGCAGAGTGGAATCATTCTTAGTTAGCTTGCAAACTAGCTAACCACCAAAACGGCTTCAGAAATGTCTGAGAGAGGGTCATACATCAGTCGATAACGATAAACCCTACCAAAGTTGAGTCCCACGAGAACCACAGGTAGTCAATCTCCCAATCTGTGAGTAGGCGATGGACTTTTAGTGGATGGCGAATGTAAAGACGTGAATTCGACCTTAGACTATTGAGACAAAAGGTACAGTTGGTTATGAACATAAGGTTGATCTTACTGATGAGAGAAAGACTGAACACCGTTCTTGAAGTTGTTTAACTAAATGCTTGCAAACAATTGCGTTATTGCTCGAAAAAATTTGCTGCTTCACGTTACAAGCACCTAACTCGACCATCAATACGAGTCATATAAAATAGGTCATATTATTCTCTTACTTTGACCTCGATTACTGTCCTTCTGAGGATATTCGTACAACGCTGTTAAAAGTTTGCATCACTTATCCACGTTAGTGATTCAAGGTTTTAAAAATATTAATGAGTGATGTCTTTTACCCCTCACAGCTCATTTATGTTTAGAGTAACCAAGGAGAAAACTTAGTAATCGGTTATAATGGAAACTGAGACCAGCGCTACACCGTTTGCACCTAATGTATGGTTCCTGGCCATTGACTGGATTGACAAACGGAAATCGGTTTGAAGGGTTCCATGAATTGCAAGCCAAATGTTCACTCAGGATTGTAAGCGGTGAGCCTGATGACCCGAACGTAACAGTTTTGTATCAGAACATGACCCTAAAAACTCTGGGAAGTGGGGTTGACATGTAGACTAACAGCAGGAAGGACACAGCTGCTACGGTGCAATGAAAGTCATCACAAGAGGAAGGGATCGTACATCGAATGATTGCTGACCCTAATACTTTTGTGCGTACAGGGACGTGAAGCTGTCTGTTGAGCCTACAAACTGTTCTGGTAGTCATACTCTGAAATTCACCTTACGGACGGAATAAAACCTATACTATTTTACACCCCTTATAACCATATCGAGGTTTTATGTTGTAGCCTGTTAGTGGTGAATTTATCCCATCCCTGAATACACTCATTGGTTCTAAAATGCGTTTGGGAATGAGACAAGAGGCTGTAATATCTTAAACAACCAGATGTTTAATGAGTAACACGACAGTGACGGTGTCCTCGTGTCAGTCTGCGTGTGTGTGTGTGTTGTAAAATCTTGATGCTGCATCGTTCGAACTCAGATTGTTCATTAGCAGTAAGCTGCTCAGATTAAGAAAACATTGTATGCACACTGACACCATTTTTTGTTGATGCAATATCGGCTCGGTTGTAGAGTGTACCTGAACAGCTGCGTTCTTTCGAACAGCCAGTACGTGATGTTTTGTCGTTGTCGTTCATCCGGAGCGTCCTCCACGCACATTGTATTCACACCAACCAGTTGGGTAACTATGACGAGCAAGAAAGTGATTAAATAATGACGCGTTGATTGCGAAGCCTGAAACTTTTCTACCATCTAGTTTGCCCGATCAAAAATCATTTCCCGACATGACTGAACGAGTAATTTGTTGAGTATCATTCATTTTGAAAACTTACCTCTGGCCACAGTTACCCTCAAGATTTCGCTATTTGTGTTCTGGTGTTGTATATGCTGTTTCGCGTCGGATAAACTTTCTAAAGTCTAGCCGGTTCCAGAGCTGAGTGGGTAAGATGTGCTTTCTACACTCAACAATACAATAATTCGCGATCGCCATTCACCTCACCATATCAGGTTGGATGGCTAACTTCTACTGAAAGGGTTCAGTGGAGTGGGTGAACACACACTAGTCGTGAGTGGTGAGCGCAACTTTGATATAGCATCGCGCTGAGAAATCAAAGCGCTTGAATGCGAAGACAGTCAAACGATATTGGGCAATTTACTTTAACAGATCCACAAATGTGGATGAGTGGTATATAATGTTCCTTGGTTATAAACTGGTTGTCTTTCTGAAGCGTAACGTCTTTGGGCTGTGTTTAAGAGGCCCGTGTGCATGGGTTCGTCGCTAGTCAAGAGTAAGACAGTGGTTCACACAAATCAAAAGCGCTGCGGACAGACACTTAACTGATAAGATCGTAGTGTTCACAGCCAAATCTGGGTATCAGATTTGCATATGAGGAGGCCACGTACCTTTGCGTTTACGAAGAACCAAGTGGATGCCCGCTACTTTTAGTGGCGCGGGAAAACGAAGACCCTGATCTTGCTTTGTGTTTCGCGGATATCTTAGTAGTTTATTGATTTTAACTACTCATTAATCGAAATAACTTACGTGAACAGTCACTGAAAACGGAAGTTGCCGGTGCAGCCGTTTGAAGAAGGAAGAGTTATTTGACTCATTCTGAGCTGAGCAAACTATAGTTCCAAACTTTGAACCCTATGCTGGAGCAGTGTATTGTAAAACTTTGGACCTAACTACTCTTTACGTAGTGAGAAAACTACTCCACAGCTCGTCCAGCAATGTGATCACTAGCCTTAACCTAAAATCGGTTAACTTTTTATCCGTCCGTTGATTTCGCCACTACAACGCCTAAAACCACGGAAACGGTTACCGGTATTTGCAACGTGAGCAATCATTCCAAATTATGAAGTAATGAAATCCTACCTTGGACGATGTTCTTTGAAGTTGCTCTCATAGTTTCTAAATGTGTGTGAAGGACATCGCTTGTAGCACGGAAAACTTTAGATGGTTTACTCCTCTCGTTTTCCTAACAGTTTTCTCCCTATCCTCAACGTTAGTCCACTGTTCGACAGAAGATATGATCCCTGACTGCCAGTTGACCAAATAAGGCGTAAATTGTGAGATCACAGCTGGAGTTTGCTCATTGATTTGTAGAAAACCGCACCATAAAAATCTTACAGTTGCGACTAACCAGGTGAACTGGTTTGTTTCAGCTAGCAACTGCTAGGACATATCGTACGCAATGTCAGCCGGAAATAGCAAGTTACTAGCTCACACTGAGCAAACAACTTGACACTGGATGGTCTTCTGTTGGATACCACAAAAAAGCATGGATGTATTCTGTCTTGAATCCGAAATTTTGGGACGAAAAGAAGGAATTAGGTGGATGGGACAATCTACCGGAGAAGATGAATGACGCTTGGCACGGTTAGTCAGAACAAAGACTGTGGCATCCGGTCGAACACGGTTTTTACTAAGCGCTTTCTGAAGATTGATCCAAATCATAATCAGATGAGTCCACAAGACCGGACTGTAGTCGAGACTCCCGCTTTGTGTGAAAGAACATCTGAACACAACAGACAGCAGAGTATATCGTAGGGCTTGTGAGAGTGAACATGGTCCCTGTTATAATACACCGTAGCAGTCTGGGCGGCTCACAGTTGTTCACAGTTGTGATCAATGACCGTTGGTCCTATTGAACACGTTTGATATCGGTCAAGTTACGCTGTGAAAGAGGCTTGTAAAATTCCTAGCTGTTTGCAGGTTTAATTTACCGTTAGGGAAACGTACAAGGTAATGCAGCCGTCTTACACTGACAGCGTAATTGAAATTGTACGGCGAAAGTGAAGGATGTTAACAGCGCCAACAGCGTGATGACCAACTAATGAGGATGATGACATGTCTATACTGCTCACGGTACTGTAACGTGACATACTTTACGATAGCTCTTACTCATTTATATGGCTAGTAACCATTTTGTCGAGGAAAATCGTTCCACGTGACCGGCTAGTAAGCATAGTATGTGTGCGGTAGACAGCGTTGTCCTTCATTATGCTCCAGGTCCGCTATTCTTCATCTGGGTGAGTTTGACATTCATAGAACAGGCTGATCCCAGTCGAATTTTACTTAAAGACTTTATCCTCTTATGTTGATTCATACGGTCATCTTGTTGCCTCTGTCAGTCTTCTCCGCTTTGGCACCCCTCAAGTGTTGCTTATCTGAGTCACTGGACAAATCACAAAGAAATTATTGTTGTCGGTTGAGATGAATTTACTTACGGCGCCATTGCTTCCGCATTCTGCTTGTTTGCAAGCGGCACGCATACGCCAGTTTTATTCGACATGTACTGGATAGCTTGAGTGCCGACAACCAGTTTGAGAAAAGAATACGCTGATCTTTCTACTCTCGTTGGTCCGCTTTCATTTCAATCGCACCGCCATTTCCGATTCTGTATTGTCCACATTGCGGCGTGACTCACCAGCATCCGCAGTTAAAGTCGACCGCGACTTTAGCACATCTTGTTACCCTATATATTGTGTCTGGTTTATAAAGTAAATTTCGTCGGCCGCCAGCCACTCCCAACTGGTAGACATTAAACGACATCCGTCATTTACATACAATTCATGAATGGCGGCGCCAACAAACAGATCCCCGAAGAAGGTGGGCTTCACCTGTACATGTAGACGCGCTTTGTTAGATTTGGAAAAATTTAATGGCAACCGACAAAAACATTCGCAGGAGATTCGCACCTATTGAAAGGAAAATAGTCCTGTCCACTTCGAATGAATGAATCATAGTCAGTTATCTGCAGGTGAAGTAAGTTGAAAAGTGGGAGTAGGTGAACTTTTGCAAAACGTAGATTCGATGGTATTTGAGCTGCAACAGTTTGCAACGTCCGTTGACGTTGGAGTAAACTAGTTGATAGTCCTAGAAAATTAACAACAGCAGTTAAGGTATTAATCAACTTAGAGAGCACAACTAACACAGTGGGTGAATCGAACACTCACAATAACGCATGTGCATGCGTACACGCCAGGTGTGAGGTCATACATGGATGGGCGGGAAACGAACGCACGGTTCTCAGGGAGGTAGCAAGGGGAAGCGAATCTAATACGCTCAGGGAATAGACTGCATCCGGGACAAAGCACTTTTGGCTATCCCGTGCATTTGTAGTGGTAACTCAACAATCCGGATTTCACATGGAATGAACTGAAACAGCTGATCAGTTAGTGTTTGATTTGTCCCCCTCCCACGCCGCGTATGCGATGAGGTTTGATCCGTCTGTCTGAATCCACTGATATATTGCGGTTCCTATGATCACAGAAAGCAGGAAACAATCCAGACAGTAGCATGTCAGAGTTGTTACTTCATACTGGTGGTAGCAGGGATGAAACATGATAAAGAAAAAATAGGTCGATTTGAAGCACCCAGCTTTATTTGAACGTTCGACCATAGTTGTTGAAGAACCACCTGTTAACCTGATCGGTTCCGCTGAATTTCTTCAGAAGTGGCTAAGATTTGGATGCAAGAAGTACGAACAACCGTCAGAGTAACGTCCTCCAACGTTCACTACTGATCTGCCGGCGAAACAATAAGGAAAAATGTAATCAGTAGGCGAACGATATACGTTCTTGTGGTTGTATAGCGGGGATGGGAAATAACTACAAATGCAGATCAACAAGACAACGCTAGGATTTTTGTCTGTTCGACAGAGAGGAACAGTTTGTAAATAGTCCTATATATCCGGAGCAGTACTAGGTAACTTAATGACATTTCAATTTTGACTACTACTAACAGTTATTGCAAGTAAGGTTACGTCTTCCCACAAATTATTTAAAATTCGGTTTCCTAAATAACTAAAGTTGAAGGTGATCGCATTGTACTAGAAAAGTTGAGCTTACAAATATCTGTGCCTATGAATAATCAGACTCAAATGGTCACTTGAGTTGTTCGTATTTAGCGCGCTTTCAGCGCTTGTTGGGTGAAAACGGTTCTGCCTAGACTTCACCTCAGGTTCGTTTGTTAACCGAATGCGTAACTCCAGTTGTAGTAGTACCGTGCTGAGTATGGCAGTGACCAATCGGCATTGTGATTGAAAATGAGGTGGTGGGTAATGAACAGATTGGGAAAATATGCAGAAATGGCAAAATGAGACAAGGAATGACGAGCACAGCTGTCAAAGACGTTACTTCCTCGTACATATGTTACGTCTTTCAGTTGACCTTTCTTATTAAGTGCTACGGTGTTGTTATAACTGTTTTGTACATTTCCGTACAGTTTTAAGTTAGTTTTTAACTAATTCATAATCCATCTACATACCACTAAAAAACTTGCCGAGAAACTTAATTGTTTTTAATAAACCCTTGTATCTGATGGGTGAAAACCAGGTAGTTATTGATCGTGATAAAAATACGGTGCAATATGCATGCTGATTTGAAAGAGAACAAGAACGAATTCATTGTGATTGGGAGCACAAACAAAGCAGATTTTTGGTAGTAAGTGCAAGTTGTGTAGGTGGCTGGGGGAACAAATCAGTCACTTGCGTTGAATGTAGGTGTTCGGCGATGGCAGCCAAAACAAACCAACAAACACATCAACGTGACTTAAGCTGATTGTAATCTTTTTCGCTCTAGACAGTATGGCCCAAATTACCTTTTTCATTTACGCAGTTTGATCAGCACGCGCTCACCTTTCTGTCCTCCCGACCATGTTGAACTCGTGTCTGTCTTTTGTACAGTCAACCTGCCCCTTGATCATATGCTGATTACTAAATTCCTACTTGTCACCTACTTACAGAACTATACAAATCTACAAATCATGTATGAGAATGGAACGAAAACAGTTCTGCTTCTCGAAGTATTTTTTCACCTCGTTAAAATCGTGATCAACAACAGCCCAAATCAAACTCTCTGTGAGTACCGAGCTACGAATGCTTATGTCTCGATGGTACGAGTCAGACTCGGAATTGGTATGTAGTTCGTGAGTTACACCAAGAAGTTGGTCGAGAAAAATAGGTCGAAAAGTGCCTTAGAATGTTTGCCAAATATGGGGACAAAAGTTATCTATTGTAAAACCGACGGCTATGTGTATAAACTTTTTCAGAATTATGGAATCTTCGAAGTCAGCCGCCTTGATCTTAACGCCGGGAATGACTCCGGGTTAGTGTCTCCTTTTTTACAGTCCACCAACACAGAATGAACCATTAAAGCTTTCCAATTCCTTTTTTGACTATCTGTATTTCTCTCCTGCTATAAAACTGCGAATAGTATTAACCGCTATTGAAGTAGTGTTGTTAACTGACTACTTTTGTGGTTCACTTTTGTCAATTTCGCACACGCTTGCAACTTGTGCTCAGTAGACCACAATATCACATGATGACCTAGACGTTTGGATTTGTAGACCTGATGACGGAGGTCACCACCACACAGAAAAGACAACTCTCTTATACTGACTAATCACAGTGCGATAGCATGAGATCGATTTTTACTTCTGCCTACGATGGGCAACCAGGTTCGGTTGTCCAGCCCTCAGGTTGGCCACTGGATCTGGCGCACTTGAACCTCTATTCTCTCTTTTGATGACGTCAAACCGGACTGAAGTTATCGGTCTCTCGAGGCAGCTGTGGGACTCAGCTATTTGGAGTGGCAGCACTCCAAATCGAATACAGGAGGACCATAGTTTACAAGGAGTTAAGAAAGTGCAGAGCACTGGGGGGGACACACATTACGTAGTCCCAACGACGGAACTGAGGAAGAAAACGGCCAAATGATCGTCCTAGTGTAAAACACAGTAATTCATAGCAATCCCGTTGGCGCAGTTTGTGTTCACACGCGTTTCTGGAGGTCTGGTCAGGCGAATCTGCAGCCATGGAGAGGTTGATTCTCTAGTAGTACCAGTGATGTACGAACTATCCACAGTGTAGGCTGACAGCCGTCGTTATTGAACTTCTGCCATTTGTTTTCTGGATTTTGATGTTTGAAATTAAACCCTGATTGATCCGTTCAGTTCACCCTGTTTCACTATTATAAAACAGTTGGCGGTTGGTCTATATGAAGTATGCATCATATACATATTACATTATTCACACTTGAGTGAACTCCCTTGTGAGGAGGTGCACCAGAATACAGTTTTGTTCTAGGACGAGTTCGTCAGCAGTGCATAGGTTTGTTACTATCTAACATGAGAACGAAGTCACACTTCTCATGATCTCTACCTTCATACCCTCGCATTAGAAACAACCGAACCATATGTAAGCACTCAACCACATTTGATCATCAGATTTCATACGTGACTAATGTTAGTTTGATCACTCTCTAGTGTAGCAAGTCAAGAACGCGGACGACAGTAGGATTGTTTATTCTGAAAACCATAACAGGGGGTACATACTTCAACACCACCGCAAACAAAACATTCATTTGCACATGATACTGATCCAGGTACGCCACAATTGCCGATGTCAAGTTCGTTTACGAAAACCACTGTTTCATGCCAGTGTGCACTTCAGTGTTCTTGTGTTTTTTCACGATTGCTTCCATACTTAAAAAAGTTTCTAAAACGTGATGTTTTTAGCGTTGTGGTCATTATTGTGTTTGGGAGTTATTCCAGTATATACGTGTACAGCTGCCGTATGAACTGGGCAAAAACTCAGTCTACCTCAAGATGTCGGACAGCGTTGTAATTTCACAAGGCAAAGTGGCGTAGAAATTATACATTTAATGGTACACCGGCGGAAACCCATAATCACTTTCGTAGTTGTTACCGCTTGTCGGATGTGTGTGCCGTCGAAACTCAGCATTCGCTCAGTCTACCTGTGGTTATGGATTAACCGGTCGTGTGAACCGAACAGTTTTGAGTAGTAAACTCACTAAGCTGTCAACGAATGCAGTTGGTTTAGCTCTAATTTACGATTGTGTCTCTGACTGGAAAATAAATAGTTTTGTGCCACTGTTTCGTTATGTATATGCAAAGTTATTTGTTACTATGGAGCTAACTGGGTGGGCTGAACTTAGCTCTGTGTATCTTAATCACTGTTCAAAGTGGATCGACTACTGGCGCAACTGCAGCACACCTTGTCAATTCCAGTCATATCGTCAGCTCAGCCGCTTGCTTCTGTCTTATTTGCCTGGTCGATAGTTGTGAGGTAGCGAATTGTGGCCACGGTTGAGGCAGTCGGTTTTCCATTGGACATTCCACCCTTGTTTCTCAAGAGACGCTTTGTTCATGCATTGCGATTGCCATGTTGCTACTCACACAATAACCGTTCATGTTTCTGTGATTCCGCTTCCGTCCTAATTGTTGTGTATTCATATCAAGCGTTTTTTCTATTTGTAATTTCGATGTGGATATACACCGGTGGAACGCATTAATGGTTTTCTTTAAACGCATAACGCCGTGTACATATTTTAGTAAAGTTCCAGTGAACAGATAACCTGTGTCTGGACTACAGGCTACACACATTGGATAATAAGACTATTGGTAGAGCTTATCCGATAGTTTCCCATTACAAGACCAGTGTGTAGTGATTAAAAAAGGGTCACTGAATAGCTTATGTTCATGCAAAGTGTACCTTGCCAGTTTGTCATTAGCAACAAAAGTGAACAGATGCAACCGAGAAGTTACACAGTTCGGGCAAGTTGCGGTAATTAGAGAACTGCACTCAAAGATGGTATTCACAGGTATTCGGGGTGATCACCACAATATTCCAAACTGCCATTGTCTGAGAAGCAAGGGCACTGTGAAGTTACCGTAGACAGCTGGAGCGCGAACGGAGCCGCAACAATGTTTGTATTGCGACAGAGCTGAAAATTGAGTGAAAGATCAGCGACTGCACTAGCATTGAGAACAGCAGACAGATACACACAAATCTGTAATGTTTTGCAAGGCTACTTTTATCAATTTGAATAGCATGCGAAAAGTGGCGCAAAAGCGCTGTTGTACAGAAGTGAAATATTCTTAATTCACATAAATGAAAAGATTCCCACAGGTAGCGAAGGTGTTTATTTAAAGGTTAATCTATCACGTCTTCAGCAGACAACATCGAAAAACTATTGATTTAGCACATCAGTCAGTTTCAGTGAACAAATGTTGAGATCTGCCAGTGATAATCAACGTAAGTCAGATCAGAGTGTAACTGCTGGCCGTGTGATGAGTGAACAAGTTGGGAATGTATTGCCTTTGCCATTCACTGCAGCATCTCAGTGTAGACGCAAATTAGACCAAAGTTCTTAACCATCATCTGGTAGTGAGAGCACTCAAGCCGACGGACATGAAGTTATATGCAAACAGCCGTATTAGACAGCACTGATCAGACGAACAAAATCGGATGGGAGCGCACATGACGTTTAAGTGGAGATCCATTTGTTGTGTAGGGTAAAATTTCACTTTGACATGAAGGCGTGCACACTGCGGCAGACAAGTACAAATTGGGGATTAAAACTCCAGTTTGACGGGTCAATCATTGCTAAAGTTGGATTTGAATAAGGCTCCAGAAATGAAGTAACATGCAGGCTTTCAGGTCATGGAAGGTTCCATTATACACATATATATCTAAGTATAAACATAACTGTTAATTTGAGAACGGTAAAACACCGGATATTCATAGTAAAAATGTTGGACATTATTGCTAGTACATAAATGTGCGGGTGATAAAGAGAAGGAGAATAAAGCCGAGGAAGACTGTGCGAGTAAGAGACATTTGTAAACGGAGATGGTAATGGTTTCGGCGAAGGTGTTTACCACATTTTTTAGTTCACTGGGCGGTCACTGACGAGAAATTGAGAGTTCAATAAGTGATGCTTAAATGGGTGAAAAATATGATGTACAGATGCAATATATCAGTATCGAGTTCAGTAAAACAGAGACGGATAAAGAAGTGGGTGGATTGATAGCTTAACTATCATCCACACAGACAACCTTTCATCTACACAGTCAAAAAGGGAGTAGACGGATAAGCGCATTGTCATGAATATGAGCTGGTGTAGACGATGGACTGAGAAAAACCAGCAGGCTCGAACTTACATGACCCATGTTAGATATTCACATTCACTCACACCAAGCACAATTTTGCCACCATGCACTCCGCTTTTGTGAAACTTAGCAGTAAATACTTGGCTAAGGCTATAGTAATCCGGCGGATGCAAATCATCTAAGAAACTAAACACATAAACCTAAAACACTGGCGAATTAGCCGAAACTTTGATCAGAAAATGAAGGATGTCATTTGCGTGTAATATAATGTAAAAATTGTGAAATTGTTACGGAAAGTGCCCCGATTTATACTGTACTAGAATTGACCTTCGGACGTATCACATAAAACGCATATCTTAACATTCACCAAGTAATGTAGTTCACTGTCAAAGTTCACAACAGAATGCAGCTTGATACATAAGAAGTATCCAGTGTTGTGAGCCAAGTACGCGAGTGTCGTAAAGACTACTTATTCGGCAAATCAACACAAGGGGTACGGGCTTCAGAGTGGCTACAAAACCTGTTCGTTTGTATGGAGTATTGAGTTCAGGAAGTCACGGTCGTAACGGTCACCGGCGTTCGGTTCCTTTGCGTACAGAGAACCATTTCATGCCAAGCTGAAGTTCATTATTCTTTCCTTTATTTTCATCCCGACCTCTAGGTTCATGCTCATGCCTTACCAGTGAATAGTGGTGGTGTGAGTATTATAGTGCGAACGATCGCACTCACTATACTACTTAATTACGAACTGGAAAGAGTTTTGTTTGTGTGGCTCGAAAAGTTGAGCCATTATAAGAAAGCTAGTCTGAAATAGGTTAGTCCATGGGAAAAATGAAATGTTTCTAAATTTTGCGTTAATAAATGTTCTTTCTGGTGGAACGCATCGGCAGAACATTCTCTTTACAAAAGTACTTTCTTGGAGAGAGCAGTTTGTCTCCACGACTGTTACTGACTCCTCTTAGTAGGGGGTGGTTGTTTTCATGGAAGTCCACCGCTGAGATTGCAGCGGATTTCATAGGGCAACGTTACATTGCTAGAAAGATTAAAATAGACGCGATGGAAATGACACAATTCTTAGTACTCGATAATACAAGGAACCTCTGAAAGAACGTATGATATCGAGGTAACTTAACTCGCAGTTTGTTATGACGATCACATGGTCATCGTGTGAGGATGAGTAAACGTGTATCGACATAAACACTAATATTAATTGCTTGCTATCTGGATAACAACATTCTGTAGAACACTCAACGAAGTTGCATCCTTCAGTATTTACTGCCGCGTGAAAATATGACTGCATGTTAGCTGAGATACTATCAATTTGCGCAGGTCAATACTGTAGTCATCTCCAAAGTAGTTCACTATCAAAACAAGTTGTTACCAATATCGTCTAAGTTCAGTAGCGACGCAGAAAAGACATGGTGTAGGAAGCTGTCAAATCTTAGCGAATGTCGTTCATTCGGTTGTCAGCAGCCAAAAAGTGGATCGGGGATCAAGTTTTCGGTGAAACAGTTTTCATTCATGTTTCAGTTCTCGCGTCAGCTGTGTCCCCATTCAAAAAATGAAACCTCTGTTACCTTTCATGCATTTACATTTGTAAGAAATTTTACTTGATGTGCATTGCTCACATCACCTGACGAGTATTCGGTGAGTACTGGTTCGACATGTTTCGGGGAGGGAAACTAATGCTCGTTAGGCGTTACATCTGTAGAGGACTAAGGGTTCTCACTTTAGTGTTACGAACGGTTTCTCTTGAAACGCTTCCAAACTTTATACGGCATACCAATGACGACCCAATAAAGGTTTCAGCAAAAGGATTGTGAGTTTCTACGAAACTGCTTAGTTCTTCTCGTGCTACTCCATGATTTGAAAGGGGTAATTTCGCAAATGTTATCAAGCACAAATTGAAGTCCGCCCTATCCAGCACGTATGTGGTTGCCCAATCAAAAACGCCAAATGATTAGTTCTTCAAATATGCAAACGCAGTTTGTCTAACTATCCCGCCTCTCATCTCTCTCATCTACCAGTTAACTTGCAGTTGCAGTGACGTTAATTTAGACAGAACACGTTGCGAAATGCTTGAAATACTCGGTGACACAACAATCTCAAACCGGTGAGCCCGTTGCTCGAACCCCCGTGTAATCGGTTGCTAGACTCATCATGATGACAGGTCACCAAGTTGACCCACTTGGATCGTTCGAAATACTGTTACGCATTCAGATCTCGGATTTGCTAGCTCTTATCGGAGCTATGTTAATCACCACTCACCGGTCNGCAAATGTTATCAAGCACAAATTGAAGTCCGCCCTATCCAGCACGTATGCGGTTGCCCAATCAAAAACGCCAAATGATTAGTTCTTCAAATATGCAAACGCAGTTTGTCTAACTATCCCGCTTCTCATCTCTCTCATCTACCAGTTAACTTGCAGTTGCAGTGACGTTAATTTAGACAGAACACGTTGCGAAATGCTTGAAATACTCGGTGACACAACAATCTCAAACCGGTGAGCCCGTTGCTCGAACCCCCGTGTAATCGGTTGCTAGACTCATCATGATGACAGGTCACCAAGTTGACCCACTTGGATCGTTCGAAATACTGTTACGCATTCAGATCTCGGATTTGCTAGCTCTTATCGGAGCTATGTTAATCACCACTCACCGGTCGTCGCTGTGTGCACAAAGATGGTTGAATTAACCCATCGGGCTGGCATGGTGTTGATTATATACTACTTGGTGTGGATGTATGCGTGTCCATACCCTGTCTGCCTTTAGTTGTGCCATACACAAACTGCATATTTTCTTTTACTTATTACACTAAATGAGGTGTTAACAAACTACAACATGTTTTTATCGTACATAGACGGAGGATAGAATGAACGGTTTCACGAAAGATCGTTATGATTGAAGGGAGGAAAGTTACTTTCCAGTTTTAATACATGATACACTTTGCAGTTGAAAAATGCATCAAATATACATGCGACTGAATGAGAAAAAGAATACCATGTGTTCGCTGGTTATTCAGAAGCAATTTTCGAAAACTGGCGCACTTCAAGTGGTGGGATTCTGTTTTTTTCTAAATTTTTCATTTTCCAATAGCTTGAGTTTAGTGGATTACGCTACGCACAATCTGTTCTTACGGTGAACATCAAGAGTTACACTAAGACGTATTTGGACGCATTCCTGGGTACAGAAAGACTAATCTGCAGAGGTTTGTGCTGATCAGTTGATCGAATCTACGTGCACCTCCTCAGCCCTGCCAACAGATGTCGTGAGGAATATTGAACTACAAGCTACTTGAATTTGGATCACAACCGTTTGATCAGCAGTCAGCCTACACCTCGGGTTCCGTAAATGAAACCGGTTCACTATTATTTTCCAGAGCAATCCGCACGAATACCACAGAGCTTTCGTACATAATGAGTGAGGTTTGCTTAATCCAAGATGAGCGGCACTGCGGTCAACACAGTGGCCTCGTGAAAACCAGACTGACACTAAGGTCCTGTTAACCAGCAAAACTCGTTTCTGGGTTTTTAAGGAGGCCAGATATCAGTGCAGACTTATAATGAGATCTATTGCAGATAACAGAGAATGTACATTAAAACCCTCTTTATGACGTGCTATCCGAACTAAGAAAACCGAAGTATGGAAAAACACTCAGTAAAATTAAGCGGCGTAGTTTCAGGAAAGCGTTAACTCCAAACGCACTGCAAACAAGTTCGTAGGAATATCACATCTAGTGTCTGCGTTTTATTTACATTCACATGACCTTTAAACCTAATGAAATTCAACGTGTTACTGATAAACAGCATGTAACAGCGTTTGTATAAATTCATCTTAACTTATTTTGGGAAATGCTAGGTGAACATTAGACGTCAGTTAACCTGAATGTTTGTATTTGGCTGTTGAGCAATCAGGCATCTGGAAAAACATGTTACTAATCACGTAGCAAAGTGATTGCTGTATACTAGACGGTCACTTTGCTTCAATCAGTGGACATTAGACAATACTGAACTCTTAGCATGTAGTCCATACGAAACATAGAAGCGAATTGATTTTTTGTCCCACGTGATCACAAATTACAACTTCAAGAGAATATTTAGGTCCATTGACCCCATGACCACTACTGTTCACAGTTCTCCATTATTAGCCCAAATATCAATGACAGTTACAGGGTTGTTTTCAGTGTTCCACTAAGTGATATCAATTAAAATTTCAAATTAACTATGTTTGATTAAAAAGATTGGAAAGTAAAATCATCTCTTGATGCTGTCCATTTATGTTAAACAATTGTCGCCGTATCCAACGCAAACATGGGACCAACATGTGCAAATTTCGGACGTTAACAACCGGAATGAACAGAGAACCATATCACTCCAGGATGGTTAAGTAGTCCCTTTGACGAATTTTTAAGAGCAGTAGCCATTGTTCATAGAAGGACCAGTTCAGGTAGGTTTCCATTGTGTTTGTTCTCACATTTTATCTGTCTGTCACAAAAACCAAGCACGATGTCTTCACTCCACCTAGAAATTTAGCTGAAACGTAATTAACCACACCATGATAATGGCAAAATGGGAAAAGTTGAGTTTTTCTGCGCTATAAACAATGCATGGTTAAAAAGGAGGACAACTTGTCTATTACCGTTGTTAAGTTAATCCTAGTTCGAACAAAGTGACAGCGTGGCGATGGAATCATTACTTGGCTCTGTCACTGCGGATGTTTCTATGTCCACACTTGAAGGTGACTGCTTCAACTATAAGAATGGTATTTCAGTGTTCTTACAACAGTCCGTGTAACGCAACGTAATTTGTGACCCGGAATCCGATCAATTATTCGCCTTACAAAAAGCAACGCGTGCTTTCCCACTATGACGTTTACCTCGGAAGTGGTAATCAACGGAAGGGAAACATTTCTTGACGTTTCGCCACAATAACAGAATAATGAAGAGTTGAAGCGGAGGGTGTACCGCAGATTCACGTGAAATGGTCATCACACACATTACTTAAGCTCTGTCCTTCTCAAATATGAAAGAAATTTAGTAAATTACACGATATATGGAGATACAACGATTTGCAACCCAGGTAACTCCAAGAAAATATTGTAACCGTTTCACTATGTCACGGAAAAATGGTTGTCCGAAGCCTTTCACTACTCGGCGCACGAAAAAACTTGCGATCCTGCCTAAGCTCATTAATGTTCCAGAGAAGACTATTTTCCTGACAGTCTCCTTTAAAAGAAACAGAGCTTGAACTATCAAAACGGTGCCTAGCGAAACGCATAGAAAAAAATTACCCTGCAGTTTTTTGTGTTTAAGCGTAAAAACGCAGCCGGCCATTCTTTAACGGAACAAGGACAAACTATCTCGTAGTTCTGAATCATTTGTTCTATATCAGACCACCTGCACGTGTGGTGCCACTTATGTCGGACACACAATCTGAGGACCATCTAATTCCACTGCTCACCAGTGCTCAAATTCCTGCAGTAGTGACAATACCATATCCGTTGATAATGCGATTTTGGAGCATCTAGTGGCGATTGAGCATAGGGCCAAGGTTGAACAGGCGTCTTCGGCTCTTTAAAATACCACGAATTCTTAGCAAAAGCCTCATAAAAGTGTTGTTGTTTGCGACAGAAGCGATCAGCATCCCCTACTAAAGACCAAAATTGTGTAAGTAAAGAGAACGTTTGGAAAATTAGGGATTGCCATGATCACAGATGCCACGATGAACCCGCTGTGTACAAAATACTTTAGCCTTATTTTCAACAACTTTTTACTCTACTAATCTCTTTCTAAAATTGAATACCGACCAGTTTTCCAGTTAATTTACACAATGACCACTCTGTATTGTTGTGCAAATGCTCGTTGGTCTTCCTGTTTGTTTGCCTGTTTGACCTATGTACTATTTTGCCGCTGTCCGTTGGTCTATAGGTTACCTTTCCTGTCGCGTCCATTGAAGCTTAGCCCCATTTGGCCAACTGAACTCTTATACATCTTCCCATATATGTAAACGCTAGAAGTGAATTATCGGAAACGAGATTCCATGCGGTTTGTTCGCTGCTAAACGCCTCCATGTGTATGTGTTACAGAGTTAAGTATGAGTCTGAATGTAATCCTTATCTGGTGTATGAACTCTACTCAATTTATCATGAGTGCACGTGTATCAGTAAACAGCGATTACGCTACATCTACTTTGATGGCGGTAGTAAATATTGAAAAGAAAGAACAACCATACTTTCTTGCAATGAACTAGATTCTGTACCATGAAACACGTTTGAAAGTACTCCAAAGAAGACTGACAACAAAAGCAGACCAAACTTCTCAAAAATTGTACTAGGTCGGCATGTACATAATTGATTACAGAATGCTATTTACTTACATGTTATTTACTAGCCTAACACGAACACCCGTAGATCATACTGAACAAAAGAGTAATCGGCTTACAAGAATTATGGATTTGTGGTGAGAAATATTGACAAACTGATTGTGGCTTTGCATCGTTGCTATTGTGAAACGTACATGTCTCCCTTCGAACACGAAAAGCAAGGGTACAGAGAACAGATTCCTGTATGAAATAACGTATACCCTGGTCTTAAAAAACCAGTGTGCTCAGCATTTTTTGTGCATAAACTATTGGTTGTTTAAAGTCTAACGTTGAGTCAACTACATTCCTTCACCATATATTTGACAGTAACTGTGTGCTCCTTCCTAGTGAACTGGTCTAGGTTCTTTGTAACGTGTTCAGCCAATCAAGGTAGCTACATTCAGAAGAACACTTTAAGACACTGGAGTCTATCGTCCGAACTCAGAAATTCTAATTCATCTTTGACCTGCTTTCACTAATATAGACACTGCAGTTTGTGCTTTATGAATTGTAATCACACCAAACTTTTTCACAGAGGTCCCTTTTGCACATAGCTTCAAAACAGAATACACAGAAGACTCACCATGTTTCAGCCTCTGAGTTGGCAGCAAACAGCAAACTTAACTTCCCAAAAATAGCAACAGAACATACTATTCAGTTGTTCAGATGATGTTTTTATTTCCATTGGTAGTTTTATGCGATTCACTTGACTATCTTGCTTCATTTGTTGTGTCTACTTTCCAGAATTGAGCCAGTATAAGTTTGGCGTCGTAATGTTGTCCAACTTACGTGTTAATCGTTCTATGGGGTATGACACCACGTCTTCAACTAACACTCGTCCACTTGCTTTTCCCTAACGCATAAACAGGGTAGCACGCAGCACACGGTTCGTTGTGTGATTAATCTACACCTAAGCCTGTAAGTTGCTATGATTGATTCACTAAACATCAGGATGAAAAACTACACGTCGCTCGATAGGGAATTGTTTGCCCAATGGAAGCTTCACAGATACAACACAACACCCGTATCATATCTGTCTGATTGAAAGAAGTCACTTAGAAAGGAGTATTCGGATCAGTTCTGTGTCATTTGTGAAGTTAAGCTAAAAATTTTTCCTGATTATTAAAAGGTGTGTACTGTGCAATGAAGCAACGGTCAAGCATAGGTTTTCGGTACACATTACATGAAACTTAGTTAGCTTTCACGATTGTATGGTTGAGATCAGACGCACTTCACTCAAAACTGGTCCACGCTTTACATTCACTGACTTTGCAACCGACATTTTGTCGAAGTGATGCACCGGAAAACAGTTTGAGTCTTGTTAGTGCTATTCAGTGGTGTATACTCTCACGATTATGTTGACAATTCAGTAAAAGTTCATCGCTTTGTAATATCTAACGGCCTGGCCAGCCTTGGGTCGGCTTACCTGTCACATGAAGCAATTAATCCAACGCTATGTGTTGAGCTTACTAGTGCCAGATTCTGACTGAAATGGAAAACCAGCCAGTTTATTTTGAATTACAACCCTTTGTGTAAGCAACAACGAGAGGAATATTTCACATTTGGACTCTGTTACCCACCCGTCCCACTGTCTCATATGGAATCCACCAAATGATTCAGGGGATCGACTGCCCCGGCAGGATNAGTTGGGTCTCATCTGAAATCATAAATCTGCTACACTACTTATTAGTAAGTGGTATAGTTGGCTAGAAAAAATAGAACCATCGTACCGAACAGTGAATTGTCTGGGTATATGGAAAGCGGAGGGCTTTCCTGACTGACGGTCACTCGACTACTGGCATCATGCTAATTATGAATCTCCTGGTTGACTCTAGTTTTGCCGTTCACATTGATGGACAGGAAAATATAGGGTGTTGTGGTCTATAAATAACTGTCCCAGAAAGTAGGGTTCGCATAAGGTTGCTCACGAAATAAAAAGTAAACCAATTTTTGGCTGCAGCATTTGGTATTTTTGTTATAGCTCTTGTTTAGGTTATTTTAAACTATTTCATAACAACTGTACACCAAATTAAAACTCACATACGGTGCGTAAGTTTGACACGTTCAATTCAAAGCAATCAAGTGAGTGAAATATATTGTAACAGCATTATTGGAACTAAAGTTCGAACATTTAAGTCAGAGTGGAACCTGACCTAGAAACAACTGATATTAAGTGAAAGTGTACGATTTAGATAAGGTGGAATAGTCAGTTGGATTGGTGAATCGGAGACAATGGTGATGGAGAAGATCCTCAATTGTAGAGTGACGTGGATAACTTTTTTAAACGTACTATTACTTTGGCTACCATAAACCCTTGAATCTGTGGTAACCATACTTCACATAACATGTTCTTGTGAACATCCTGTCTTCCTTAATACCGACCACCTTCGACTATGACACTGACTCAACCATATACGGTGATTCCACATAAATTTAAGTGACCCACCAATGACTTGTTGAGTAGTGAACAGTTTCGGCGTTACAGGCATGCTACACCGGATGAACTTAGCGTTTAGTTCGGAAACTTCTGAGATCCTGATACGTCCTCACAAAGCAGCTGGTAGGGCGCTCTCTGCCTTTGGTCATGCTGGTTGTATCACTGGTTTGAGTCTGGTCATATCCCAGTTTTTGCAATCAACACTATTAACCTTGCAAGTAAGTCCACATAGTATATCCGTCATAAACATTCACTATCGTGTTTTAGTTGAACAAATAAATAACTTTTTCTGACAAGTAAATAGCTTACCATGATGTTCGGAAGCGCTGTTCACTCTCAGAAAATCAAGTTGTTATACACAATATGAAGATCGATGCAGGTTCTCGACGTACGAATGCTACGCATTACCTCGTTGGTAAAAAAACAGGTGACTTGGAAAAAGCGACAGTTTGGTCATCTCGTTGCTCGAGGTGTTGTTGACATAAAACATGATTGACCTGTATCAAGCGCGTGGTATGCATGGAACCGTCAGTGCCGTAGATCGCAGTGACGTGGCTATATAGCGTTGCGATGTGTGCGGCTGCAAACATGCTGGCCATTTGGGGTTAGTCAGTCACTAACCTAATCACAGTACACCGTCGGCTAAGAGACGACGATTATGTTAGGCTCAGGGTAGGTAGGTCACATCAGTGTATGCACTATGTTTCTGCTAATGGCTATTAATCCACTCCTCTTTTCAGAAACCTGGGTAACCGCATTCTCCTACGCATTCACTTCATCAGCTATGTTGGTGTACTGTATGATGGATGGTCTCTCTGACATTTTGTAGTTCAATATGAATTTCGTTTTTAATCCTTATTTTCTATCGGATGCACTAACCTGCACTCCTATACTGCAACCCTTCTTGTATTACATTCCACAAACCTATTTCCGTAGTTTAGTTCTCGTCATTGCAGTCTCTCTCTGTTTAACGTCCCAGAGATAAGGGTTTCCTTTTCTTACCAGCCGATCAACTGGCTAACCAGCATTTGCCGGCTGGACCCAAAGACCCCACTTTCACATGTCCCGGTCTTATTCCTTCGGGTTTACACTGGATATGTGGTGTGTGAGTAGAACCACAAGTGGTGCGGTGCAAACCAATTGCGGTGATGGTTAAGCGCAAGCGTCTTATGGCTTCGGGCATCGCTACAGGCTAATCCGAATCGGATGTCGCCAGCTGTGACCTGTGTCCCCACTCATTGTATCAACTGATTTCGAAATAGTTGAAATTCTTACTGGTGTCAAGTATTTACTGACGTAAGCAAATCCTGATATGGAAAATGCTATTCTCGACAAGAGATGGATTTGTCATTCTTGAAGAAGATGCACACGGAGGAATCGAATTCATCGAGTACGCTCACTGAACACCAACAGATTAACGAGTCGAAAACGTTGTTCATTTCTGTAAATAATGTGTTCTACCCAGAAAAACACTGTTCACGTTTTGTTCTACTGATATACTATCCTTTCAACGAAAGTAATAATGTGGATCAATGCGAATGAACGGTTCTATTTAATTGGTATTGAATCAAATCGGATGGTTTAGCAATTAGTTTCCTAGCTTCGAAACAATCCAGTTGTCAATATCAAAGTATGGTGTTCCGGATACTACGGAGACCTGTTTCTATTTTCGGCAGTTTATTAGAGAGTCAGCATGTCCGCAATCCGGTTTATCATTAGTAACCATACAACATTTTGCATATAACCTCAGAAATAGATACATGGAATGAAAAACGTTATTACTTTGACAAGACAACTTGGAGAGTTCTTCAGATTACTACAGCAACCAGGTACGGAAAGTCATCTAACCGAATGCCATTATTTTGTGGGTTGTTGAAGGGAAACCCTCTCTACACCGTAAGACCGTTTGCTAGCTGCCTGAAGCGGACCCTATCGCACCACTTGGTACTCCTGTGCGTAATTGCGGATGCGCAGGTGAATCGCAACGTTTGGCCCACAAATCTAATACATACTACAGGTTGTCATATGTTAGAGTCTAAAAGAACCACGCCTGTTAGGGCTGATTAACAACAAACCACGTTAAAATACAAAAGATACGCACCGGTTTCAAATAAGGCTGTACCTTTACGTGACTAAAACTAAGAAGAAAGCACCTAACATAACAGGTGTCATTTGGACTACCTGGCTATTAAGATGCCCTAACATGTCCGAAATTTGTTATATTGCGTGGCCAACCAAACAAAGGCATTCTTGTTATATCACAGTCCATAGGCGTAGAATATAACACCTAAAGGAGATTCCGGGAGCCTCAGTGGTGGCGTAGAAACCACAAGCACCACCAAAGGAAGAGGTAGCTGATGTTAATTGGACAACCGCTAAGTTGAGAACAACACGTTGCATTTGAATTGGATGCTATACCTGTTTTTAAAAAATTTGAAGGCGTTACTAAGGCTTAATTTGTTAACCTAAATAAAGAAGGTTGTTTGTTGGAAATCAAACTACACCACATCAGACAGAGAACCCAGGACCACCTATTCACAAATCACCTGTCAATCCTCCTGGAAAGTTCACGATTGATTTTAAATACCAAAATTTAGGCACCATGCTTGTCTGAATGTGAAATCCGATACGCTTGTGGACAATAGGCGCCCATTTAACCTCTTGTCTGGATGGCTAATCTTCACAAAACCTAACTCTTGGGCTTCAGTTCAGTGCATATCCTAAAAGCGAAATATTTACACACTAATTGTACCAGTCAACTATGAATAAACCGTCGTTTGGATTGAAAACACAGGTTTGTTGCCAGCTGGCGTATCGTCAGGTGGTTCAAAACTAGATAGCTGTAGCTACAGTAATGAGGGTTCGAAATTGCAACCATGTACATAGTTGTAGTGCGTTCTTATTAAGACAGGGGAATCCTGAGCAGCCGTAACTTCCAAGAAGACAGTGATTGAATATTCTAATTTTATTGTACGTATTTACCACGAACTAGCTGAGTTAAGCAGATGATGTGCAATGACCACTAATTCTGTAACCTCCTGTTTATATATTTTACCGCAACGTGAATATCGGCTTTACAGTGCCCCATTATTGTTATAAGCGTCTAGTAGAAGTGGATCACAGTGTGAACAGAATTTCTGTTGAAGATTCCGCTAACGAAGAGATGGATTATTGGTTGGTAATCAGAGGATGTTAAAATAATTCATTTGACTAGACGTGTGGAGTTAAAAACTGTCGCGATAAACGCAGATTTTCAAGAATGCAGTTATGAACCGAAAGTTCCTCAAAGCATAAACGAATCAAAGTATGAATTGTGAATGGTAACATCACTTACGAGATTCCATTAAAGTTTGCCACCAACATAGTTTGATTTGCAGAGTTAGTGATAGACAAAACGTTCAGTACATAGGAGGGGAGAAATTAATGACTGACCAAACAATTTTGAGGTCAACTTCAAGTGTCAGCGTGTGAATTTCAGCTGCATCTGAAAGATTGGAACCAGGAATAAAAAACAACCTCAATGTTAATAAACCAAACTATATGTAAAAGGTCAGTTGAGGAAACAGAAAGACTCGTTCCAACCTACAATTCAAGACCCCGGTTTTGCAAACGTTTTAGCAAAGTTGGGAAGTCATTGCTGTCAAACTAGAGTACTGATTGCAATCTGGTAGTTATTTACGTCCCAGCGAATGGAAGACAGCTCGTCATGGAATATGACGGCAGAACTCTTCAAACTTAAGTGTTTAACTGATATTCACGTTTCACCGAACGAACAAGGCTAGTGTACGGACCGTGGATGGGGGAGCGGTTGCTGCTCTTTTCAAGCAAAATGACTATTATCAGCTGTCATTTTGAAGCCAGGCTCGTATGACACGGGTCGTCGTCCTTAATTGAATTAGAAGCAATGACCATGGTTCCTTTACGAGGATGTAGGTCAGCTGGTCCACAGTACATTATGTTATCTCCTTCGACAAATCTCCACACGATAAAAGCTGGTAACATGGCAGAAAGAGTGGCCACATAAATCAATAATAACCAGAACAACTAATTAGACGAGCAAGAGCGTTGTTAGGGTCGATGATGACTGACTAGTGATAAAACTTTGGCCGTCAGATTAATGCCGAAAATAGGCTAGGTCCTTCGAGAAAGGTTTGAGCTATTCCGGCATTTTAATGAAGCGATATTCTTTGATGAATACATATAACCGATTGGCGTTGCTGTTGAATTACCTGAATGTTTTTATTCTGTCACAGATGATAGGGATTTACCTTATTAATCCGACTTTGAAACGGAACATATTGAGTGTTATTATAAAGGTAAAACACATTAAGTATATAGATCACTTTCTCTGTGTTATTTTCTTGATAAAATTAAGTATAATTTAAGGACACAACGAATGCAGAGAAGAACTTGCACGCCACTGACTTCTTGTCAGGTGCAACTAAATCGTCCTACGTGAGCAGTCAACCACGTTTGCCTGTGACTACACTTCAGATTGCCCGATCATCACATGAGGAGGCACAGTAACTTTCCTGTTCACCCTAATCGTTGACCCTCCATTAGGACTCCTTTCCGGTTTGAATTCACAGAACTTATTAATTTGTTCAGCGATAGTTTGATTACTGGTGAGTAGTAGAGGATTCTGGTTTCCGTGTAAATTGAACACCATCCGCAGTTGGTCACATCTGTCGCACTCCCATACATTTCTCAATGGGCCTCCTCCGAAAAGAAGCACTATACCTGAGTTTCGTTGTAGTTACTGTTCTTCAGTAGTGCATATCTTTGGTAGGGCTGGGACTAGAAATGAGCGTTACTCAAATACTTGTGTGGTTAAGCGCTCATATGGGAGGTCAATGTTGTGATCACTGCGGTTGTCTCAGGAAAGCGGGATCGGAGTTCTGATCTCGGCTTTGGCAAGGATATGGACTATTGACTAGGTCTAACCACAGTGGAGCTTAAATATGCTGCTCATTTTCGAAGGGTGCCAGCTGACATGTCTGTGAGTATGTGAAAATTGCTATCACTTGTGAGTGATACTCACTTCATGCAAAACCAAACTACCTTACCATTCACCAGTAATAATATATAGTCAAGTGTATCCAGTTAGTAGTACGTATAAGCGTATTGGAGTCAAATTGTCGTGTTCTAAACTACTGTTGTTTAGCGGGCAACTTTCCGTCATTTGGCTTAGCTTATAAAGTACCATTTTTCTCGGGGTTGACTTTTACCAGAATCTGTCAGCGGCACACATCTACGCTTGCGTCTGCAGTTGAACGGAACTGCTGTGGAAGGCGAACGAAGGCTACTTGAGACGATCAGGTGTGTGCTCGTCTACGACTGCAGTTGGTAACGAGGGTGACTCATACGTCAAAGTGTATTTGGTTGTACCGTTATCTCTAGGTCCCAGTCCGCTAAATATTTAGGGTTACACTCTTCTACAGGTTAATGATGTCTTCTCATGGAAACAACGTTTTTGATAAGATGTGTGTGTGTGATTCCTTTTGCATGCCATGACAACGTGTTTTGAAACCGAGATAGACATGCTTCGTTTTGTAACTGAAAGCATACTTCTTGCTTGACCATGTTGTCCTCCGTTTATTTTTTCTGAAATTCCAACCGAAGATAGGCAACTCTTCAGATCCGTAAAGAGCTTGTGTTACCGTGGTGACATTCCTCGTTATACTGACATTGATCCTAAAACGGTTGACCATTTTAAAACGTGCAAACCAATTGTCTCCGAATGTTTTCAACCCCAATCACCCTCTTGATTTCGATCAGTTCAAATGTATATTCAAGTTCTTGACTCAATTCGATTTAATCTCATGCGTGCGCGCACTCGTGCATGCGGTTCTTCCACTCTGTCCTTCTTAGAACGTTTCTTATCAATCCATACAATATTGTCAAAGAATTGACGCTAAGGCGGAACAAAGAAGTTTATAAAGTGTTCTGTTTGCTGGATATCTGACTGCAAAAATTCTA
The DNA here is from genome assembly GCA_008508345.1 of Paragonimus westermani. Taxonomy (NCBI): domain Eukaryota; kingdom Metazoa; phylum Platyhelminthes; class Trematoda; order Plagiorchiida; family Troglotrematidae; genus Paragonimus; species Paragonimus westermani. The sequence continues at coordinate 402,413 of QNGE01000038.1, read as the reverse complement.
CATATTCACCTTTAAGAGTGCACAGAACAATTTTTTGGCTTGATTCGATTTGATTGCTAACATGGCTTCACTGACTAAAATACTGAACATGCCTACGATGATACGAAACTAAGGGTGAATATTTGCATCATACAGACCAGATGCATAGGACGCTCGTTGTAGTAATCTGATAAACACTGCGTTCGTGTGTCTGGAGCGTATTTACCATTAGCACACTTCAGGGGCAGGTCTGAAGTCGACTGCAGTGTGGGTTTTATCATTGTATTTAGACGTGGACATTTGTACCAAATTCCAGTTTGGATTAGTTACTAATTCGTCCAACCTTCTCACAGATTATTACAAGTAATCACATCAGTAGCTGCTAACAGCGTAGTTGTTCTTCGCTAGAAAAGGTACTGCCACTGGCACCCTAACCTCGGAGACCACTAATTCGGATAGCATTAGTGATAGATGACTGGAAACAACCAAAACGAGTGACTAATTTTACAATTGTAAACATATGAATGCGATTTTTTAAAACCAGTGTGGATATTCGCACTGTCCTCAGCCTGGTAAAATATGCGTCCCATAATTGATCAGCTTAGTTACGCAGCTTCCATCTACTGTGAAAGCCGCATCGTTTTGGTCGGTCAGGTGTGCTGGTGGTCCACTAATCGTGTACAGTTTTATCGTTTGTTATTTCTCTCGGCTAACCTTTCAGATGTTATTTCAAACAAGGCTGCAACCTGAGGCAATTTTCACTGCACTCATTGTTATCAAAGTTGCACATAAAGTTTTCAATCAAACGATCGGTATTGTTTACACATTGACCCTGCTAATTTGGCCCTTCATCCAGTGATTAGGCTTTCATACAGAAACGAGTAATCTGGCATTATTTGGGTCCACGTACAATGTGCTTCTGCATAGTGCTAGCTGGTGGGTGATGTAATGCTCACAAATGAGACTTGGTCCATTCCGGATCGAACATCGCTAGAATGTGATCAGAGCTTTCGCATCCAGGTGGACTTTCCGGCCAGCCTGTTTTTTAAAGGAGGATTAGACGCAAGTTTTACTCGTGTTTGAAATCGTCAATAATAATACTTACTATTCTGTTGTTTCTGTCCTGCATTTTGTTTCTATTCGCTTATCACCTGTTTCGTTTTATACTTCAACTTATTGTCCATTATCGATTATCAGTGATTGTATGCTCATGGCAACGAGTTGTAAACGACGCCTCTAGGTTGTGTTCTTTTATTAATGGGTCCAGAGAACTGTAAAGCATTAAGAATAACCGTGTTGGTTACAACATTAATCATTCACTCATATCAAGTTTGACGGCCTCCACAAGACACGCCCTAACAGCCATAGTTTGCTCACGAAAGGTCGTGTGTGATGGAACCATTAAGTGAGCAACGGGACTGTCAGACAAAAGATCTTCAGGAACAACCAGCTGAACCTCGCTGTACCTAATGTGATTTTTTCCTAGCATATTTTTTCATGGGTTGGTTTTATACTCCGTGTCACTGAACCGCTCACTCTGTCAAACCATACCTAATAAAAGTGGAGTCGGTTGGAAAAGGCATTGTGGAGGAGGTAATTACCTAATAACAAGGCATGAAGAGTCAGAGGTTGAAACTTGCTTCCGTCTGCCCAACGCGCTGTATCGTTTCGGACACTATTCACCTAAGGTTTCACGGTACTAGTTATTGAATGATCCGGGTAATCAGCTCTCCACATTTTAACGGCGTCCGCCAGCGTGCGTCCGTAAAATTTCAGTATCACCAGTCAGTAGTATGTTATTCATAAAGTGCAATCCTGGGACAACGCTTATCGCATTGCAGCATTACGAACAAACTGACGACCTTTGTCTACCTGGTAAGTATTTGCACCAGAACCTGATCGAAAGAGAGTAGGAAGAACAGGCTATCCATCAGGTTTGATACCATTACCGGTCATCGCGAGATAACGAGTTGGAACCAAGCGGATGGATCATAACTGCCGTGCCTGTTGTTGGGGTGAACGACTGCAGTCTCACCGGAATTGATGTGAGTATGACGTATCGGTTCACTCCTTCTGAGTATTGATCATACAAATTGCAATAAATATAAATTAACTGCTCACTTAGTCTGAGATAATGAGCGCGTAGCTTAATCGGCCGGATAAATTGATAAGACTTCAGGCCCAGACTTCTGGTTTCCGCCAAAGAGGAAAAGAGAATATAATTAGTCATGCGTGATATGGTCCATTCTCAACTGATTAGGGCGTGGATAATAAGCTGTTGATTTCGCAAGTGATGACAGAATGAACCGGAGACTTGTTATTTAGTGACGATCAACGTGGATGATTTAGCAAGAAGCGAACTAAATTTAAGGTACTGTGGGTGAATTCCGAATTAGTAACTAGTGTGGTAGTCACTTGGCCAGTAATGGGCGAAAACTGAAAAGCTTCTCGACGCTTCATTTCAACAAGATTATAAAGTAAAATTATGTATAATATTACCTCACAAAATAACAACTTTGAAAAATAACTTTCACGTTTCCGATGAAGTTGATTGGAAAGTGCTAATGGAACAAACGGAAACGGGTTATTAGTTATTCACCATACGGTAGAACACCCAATAACCTCAAACATGACCGGGTCTGACAGTGAACATATGGGTGTAAGATCATGTAAATGTTCCAGGATATTATGCCAGCATTACTATCTTCTGACTTAAGTGCGATTTTAGATTTCAGCTGGCTGACTTGTTAGCCAGTGCAGCATATCGATACGACAGTAACGGAAGATATGTTTACCAAAAACGATGTAGGAGCAAATGCTTTTTTAGTATACATAACAAAAATGGACTCCTTCGTGGATTACGTTTGCTACACTTGTCACAGCGAACTTCGTGTCAGTTAATCACCAGTTGCTGGCAATGACGATGGTAGCATTGAGAAGCTGACAAAACAGGGGTGTCTTTGTCATTTCGGGTGACCGATGGATGGTATGTTGACGTTGGCCAAGTCTTAGTCGTCTCCCTGAGGCAGGTTTACCGTGCTCGTCTGATTGGCACATTCACCGGCCTTGGTTGAAGTTCTGTAGGCTCTACGCTAATGAAGTTCGAATATTGGCGAGGTAGTTCCCTCAGTTAGTTTGCATGCATGAAGTGAGACGACCGTATTATTCTCCAATACACGAAGAGCTCTCTCCCATGAATGTCATTCACTAAAGTGAGTCTGATATTTCCATCCTCAAATCTAGTACAAGCACCTCAGCCGCTGGGTGTTTGAAAAATCCGCGTTCGAAAAGTGGCTATTTAATGAAATCCTTAGAATGTTCACTAGCCCCATCGATGAGCTGACATCTCATAAGTGATACACACACTGTCGGACAACTACGGCAATGGGGGTAAATTGAACACTACTCACGAAATGTTATAACCAACGTTTTAGGTATGTCGAAACAATTGTCTATTTTGAAGTCAACAGAAAGGCGATTTTTTAACTATTCAACCAGGAAAATAAGGCTAATTTGCTAAGAACTTATACCATTCTGTTGGTTGGATTTGCTTCCCTAACCTCACTTAATATCAGACAGTTTTTGAGATGCATGTTGTCAACCCTAACACTCGCTTCGCATGTAGCCTCTGTCTCAAAATGATCGCAAGAGCCGAAAGTCGACAGGTCGAATTACATCGCAAACTGTCGTAGACATCATATCTAGTCACTTGGTGTAGCCTTGAATAGTGTCCTGTTCGGTGTCGGATCCATTATGCAAAAGCCCAAACAGTTTCAGTCACTCACCTGTTTTGAACGAGTCAATCGGACGATAAAGGCGTTAGATGGGGTGGACAAACTTATAAAAGTCAACGGAAGAAGCAGTCGAGTGAGAAGTAGGAAGCAGACCATTATTGAGTTGCATGGTTGTAACAGGCATACTGAAAGCCGGTGTAGAGCTAGTGAGCTACCGCGAATTGACGAAATACAAGACTCCTGACAAATGAGAGCTCGACGCTCAGGTAGTCTGAAATGAGACATTTAAACCTCAGTAGACCACTTCATGACACGACAAAGAGATAAACCGGGGCCAATTATTTGAATGCAATATGTAGCAGAGGAAGGGGAAGCGATCGGACACAATATATTTCTTACGGACATTAAGTGGATACCGAGAGCATGAGGTAAACTCCGACTTACCACTGTTTAGCTCAACCTATTAACGGAAGAGGTTTCATTTCACTTATGGCAACCATGAAACTATATCACATTTCAACGTAGATATGGTTCGAACACTAACGTTTTAAGAATCACGGTATGGCCAACAAATCACGCCTACTTGCTGCTGCAGACCGGAGTCTTAGAAGTAAGTCCAGGATCGCCTCTCATGACTAACCGGTATGCACTGATAAGGTAAACTAGCCGCTCTGAATAATTCGCTTAGCTGGAAGCGGACTCGCTTTTTACATTACTCCGGGAAAAATTTACGTGTGACACAAATTTCTGTTGTGAAGCCCTCCAATTTGATCACAAATGACTTTTGAAGTGTCTGCCGCTTTGAAGTACAAAAACCAGATGCCTCCGTACTACATGACTAAATTAAACTACTTTGCAAGCAAGCAATCGTGTGCACTTGTTAATCTCGGCTGCCTAATATGGGTCATATATCTGCACATCCATAGATCCGTGTTTCACAAGACGGGTACTATCACTATCCCGGATGCAAGCACTATTGAGGTGTAACCACAAAATGGAAAACCAGGCCGTGTATACTGACCTTGACACAGTGGACTGTTAAACGGGTATAATGTTTTAGTTGTGGTCCTCTTGTCATAGTTGCATCACATCCATTGATAGTAGATAGCAGACATCCTTCTAGGATGTGTGTTACACCCCAGTGCTCCACACAATGTACCGGAACTATGCTGTGACTGCATATTCCCAGGTAACACTTAGTACCTTAAAAGACGCTAAGACCTTCGGTGTACAACTTATAGAAACCAACTTTTTCATACCTGCACCTAATGCTGATATGCCGATCTCATAGTTACACGCGAGAAATGGCTGCTCTAGAAAAAGCAGTTACGAAAATGTTCCACTCTTAGATTTCCGGAATAGTCTTGTGAAGTGGTCTTAATCCAACTGCGTCGGTTGACCTGAATATCTGACTGCTTACAAGAATACTACGCCAGGTCTGTTTTAGAAGGTGTAAGAAACGGGTTTTCTCAGAATAAGTGTAGCTTTGATAGACGATAACCACTGGCACATTAAACAAACCTTTAGAAAACTTTTAATAAACCTAACTTAAAGCCTTAAAATATGGGGGTTCGTGAATTTCCGTAGAAATGGGGAGAAGCTATATCCGGAATAGACTTGTGTACTAACGTGTGTTACGGAGTAATCCGGCAGTTGGTTGAAAACGTGAGCCATAGGGTAGCGAAAAGACGCCCAATAAAGCACAACATTTCTTGTCCAACTCTCTGGTTCCCATGATACAAGGGCGCTCGCGTTCGTGAGTCACAATTCCTGCACACAATCCCGGTTTCCGTTCACACGTCGTGTGCACCTCGACCCGGTTTGTGTGTGTGTCCGACGCAATCCGTTAGAGGGTTTTTTACCTGTCATTCCTCGTCCGTTTGGCCGATCTCGTTAACCAATGACTCGTCCGGTTGCTCGAACTGCCCGCAATCCACCCACTGTGGCCTCTGAGCGTACTCTACGACCACGTCGAGATATTTCTCTGGATGTTGGATTAATCGTGTCCCCGATCTGGTTATTCATCCTATTTTGTCTACCATGCCTCGTCCGTTGATCTGATCTAGTTGAGCGATGGCTCATCCGGTCACGTATGTTGCCCCCGATCCGGTTGCTATGGGCTTTTGGACATATATTGCTGCCTCGTCGCTGTGTTCCGCGGAGAGTTGGATTACCCGCACCTCTTAATGTGACAATCCACCATAATAGAACCAAGTATTTATAAGTAGGTGGAGGGTGAACTGGTTTTCTAAGAAAGTACCTGCAACGTTAGAAGAGTTTTTGCCAACATTTCTTTCTTGAAAGCCACCGTCACAGTTAATCAGCTGTGATCTGACCTGTAAGTTTTCTGTTTGAACATATTCATTAGCCGTCTCTTGAATGTCACGTGTAAGAGCAACCATTTCTATCCCTTTTTGTTCACGGTTTCTAACAGTGGTTTATTTTGGTTGGCCGTTTTCAAGAACAGATGTCTTCATGTATATCAACATTTTTTCACAGTACAGTTCGAACGTGTTGGTTCACCCATAAAAATTGTTTTGCACGGTACGAAAATAATAAGTTTGTTTATCCCATACTTTCTACCTTCTGTTCAAATTTATTGGGTGCACACAGACATGAAAAGTTCTTTCGGAATTGGAACTTACTTGACCGGATGGTTGCCAGTTATCCAGACGTATCCCCAAAATCATAATTCGCAAACAACAAATAGTGAGAATTGTTTGGATAACTGGACAGTGGACAATGTTTAAATTTCGATATAAACGGGCAGTATCAACCGATAAGAATTAGTTCTGAATGGTGTGACGAACAGGAAAGCAGTAAACTTCACGTACGGTCAGAAGTATCGACAAGCTTGTAAAAGAATGATCGGCAGTGCCCATGGCGTCACGTTAGTGTGCAGAACATTGCAGATAAGCAAACGCTGGTCAACTATGAGGCATTTGGATTACAACACTGAATGCCCATGTGGTGAACGGTTTGATGAGCGGCAGACACATGCATGCTTGTGAGCTAGTCGTCAATTGTTGACACTCCGGTAGGACCGTTTAGACACTCCAGTCAGTGAGAACGAAGTTCGTCTGATCGTGCATTTGTCAAGGAAAGACGGATAATCACAATCCAGAAGCAGTTAAGGGTATCGGTGTAACCAAAAAATGCTCGAATACATTACGAACTAGAAAGGTTGACTTTTCTTGAATGTAGCGGTTAACAAAATGACTAACATTTTCCTATTACAACAAAGCTGGCAAGGATTTGAAGCTTTATCTTTTCCCCCTTATTGAGCTACCTTAAGAACAATAAAAATGAAGTTATATTTACATTACAAATGAAAAATCTGGCCCCTTATGCAACTCAGAATATAACCAAGCGATTGGTTGTATAACTTCGAATATATACGGGCCGAAGGTATCATTTCAAATATTTGTGACTGATTCTACCTGGGTCCAGACCTAAATAGGCTTGATGACCGAAAGCATGGTACTCAGTCGATCAAGGCCGGGCATAGTTTGATCGAGTCTATATACATACAGGATTGCGTGAAACTTCGTCGCAGTGTGCAATGGATGACAGTATTTAGACCAAGCAACTGGATACAACAGTCAGAGCTGATAAATTAATGTGCAAATCTGTTGAACTGTCGATCCATGTAAACGGCACAATACAGTATACCACGTACTGGCCAAAACCACCCTCTACTATGTGAAGGGTGTGACAACTCACATTTAAGAAACAGGCAGACACGTAGTTCTTATCTGACACATGTGGGAACGAAAAATATTCCTTTATTAAAACGTTACCTGTTCGCCGTTCTAACTAATGTAAAATAAGGTATTCCTCACTTTTGTCCTAGACCTGTCTCAGGTTGTGTGTTCAGCCCAAGATAGCCAGTTTAACCTGCAGTTAGGTGCACAACTTGCTTAAGGCGAACAAATTTACACAATTAAGGCGTTACAGCAAACAAACAATTAGTCGCTCAAAGTGTTGCTCGGGATGCGTAACAGGTCAGTCCTAGGTGTGCAACAGGTGAACCATCCTTTGTCATGGTGCTGAGCAATCAAAGACTGGTGTATAAATTGAATTGTTTTATCAAAGCAATTCGTTTAAATATGTCTGACGTTCACCGCTGATATGTGTAGCAGCTGACGAGGAATGATACTTACATCTAGCGAAACCGGTATTCTGGTTTCGTTATTCAAATTCTTAACTGGGAAAGAATGTTTTATAGATTATTGGGAGATTGGACTGAAGATGACAGGGCATTGTGAGGACTTAAGTCCATTTTATATCGCTAAATATTCATGGATTTGCATTGGAAACAAAAATGCAAGTTTTTGCTATCTTATCTCTCTGTTATGCGAAGAGTGACACTCACTAGGGTGGCCATTGATAGAAAGAAAACGGTAGTGCGAAACGATAATTGACGAGAAGTAAACAGGTGACGTTCAGCAGACAAAAACTGAAACAGCTCCCTGGAACCACTGAAAAACATACGGATCGACATCTGAAAATAGGAGCGCAGACTGTGCAAACCTTTGATGACCCGTGAAAGTGTGTTACGTAGATGACGAACAAAATCAGATTAAGTAGACTACTGAAAACCTTATGCAAGTCATCGTTGAAGACACAGTTCGGTAGTGAGTTTCAGGATAAACTGAGGTGTATGTTCATTCAGTAACCTGTTGACTTCCCCTTACTCTAGCGTCCCTGTTTAATAAACGACCTGTTGGTGCAAAGTTTTTTGGGTTAGTCGGATTTTACCCCGGTTCTCTCTTGTTAGTCGACGTGATACAAGTTCCTATCCCTGCTCTGCAAAATTCACACTGAAGCCCATATACACACCCACACACACGATTGGTGTCATCCGAGTCCGGATTATCCAAGGAAAAAGGGATGTCCAGGCATACATATCAGATCTGGCGGGATCGGCAAAACTTGCAACTACAATTGATACTCTGTGAATCCGTGGAGAACTAGGAGTGGGAGGCATGTGACTGGTTGCAAACCGGCCCGAGCCAGACAAAGAAAAAGTGAGATTCATGACTTCCGAAAACAAAGATCGTTCGACGGCCAGACATAGTGTCGAGAACCAAGAAGGCAGATGGCACAAGAGCTGTTTATTCAGAAAACCAATACCTGTGTTACGTGCTTCCACATGAATACAAATGAATCCACTCATCTGCGAACGACACTAGTCTAAGAAAGTCACGGTTGTCATGTTTACCAATGCCCAGTTCCTTTATGTACCAAGAAACATATCACGTCATGCTGTACTCTAACGCTTCATATATTTTTCTCACAGCTACTTAAATGTCAGAATAAATGCTCCTGCCCACTACTGAATAGTATTGGTGTGAGTAGTGAAGTGCGATCCTCAGTACACTAGCACCAGCTAAAATAATTGTGGGAAGCACATTCAGAATGATGTGATTCAGTACAAACGGAATGCTACACGGGTAGTCGAAAGGTAAACCGGCGGGATCAGCATTCGCTAGAATAGTAGCCAAAACGGTTATAAAATTCCCCAACGAGTTTTGTTCCTGATAACAGAACCAATTTTTACGTAAGCTAAATCAATGACGCTTTATTCGTTCAGACACACAAAAGCTGGACTAATGTTGCTGATTGATGAAAAACATCTTTAATGAATTACATTTTATCAGCAAATAGGCGTCCTTTTGTCAGCTACCATTTCTGGATGTCCTAATCGTCGGATTCAACACTGGCCAAAAAACAAATCAATACAAACTTTGGCTACGACCACCCCTAAAACAAAATCGGAACTACATGTTCGTCGTTGTTCAACTTGACAAAAACAAACCACCGCTAATCTCACATGAATCGAACAAACAGAATACTACTTTTTCACCAGCTTTCTACGTAACCTATAACCGACATATTTTATCCTGTCAATTTTTTCTAGTTACCTCAGCCACCCACATCAAAGTAATCTGTCCAGCACATGGTGAATGACGACCGTTTTCATTTCTACTGGCTTTCATGAGTGTGTGCAAACGGAAAACCATTTGAATTATTCTAAAGAAATTCGGGAACAATATCACGTCTGATTGAACATCAAATAAGATCTGCGGCGAATTCTATAACTATTGTGAAATACAACGTTTGATTGTGCACAAGTCTACAAGTTGGTGATAGACCGAGGTCAATGAAATTCGCCTTTGCAGCAATGATGGACAAAGGTGACCATAGATTCAACACGGAAACCGTGACCATAATCACCTGAGCACAAATCCCATACACAGACGAATTTGTGGAAGAATGTGGCGCAGAACAATATTCAAAAGATTAGGTGTGGATCTGGAACAAATCAGCTTTGAACTGATTAAAAAACCGTAATGCTGGAACTAGTGGCCAATCAATCGGAAATTCTATCCCATCGACGGATAAACCAACAAACTGAATGCTCACTTGCTACAAAACGCATTGCGACCTTGAGTGTTTGACTTCCGAACTCTTGCTACATGAGATGCCGAAATAGTTCCTCGTAACTTCATTTTGCATAAGAAAATGGAGCGTACGGAAAGATCAGCTGATGTTGCATAAGTTTTTACTTCTGTTAAAGCTGCACGCTAGCGCATATTCCTGTTCTTCCACCCAGAATCTTACAAGGAAACCGCTTTGATCACTACTTCATTGAGATCAGATTAGGTGTTGCCGAATTATTACACCTGGAAACTCATTCATTTTTATTTCCGAGTAATGTCCTTAGTTAATTATTTGGTGGTGTTTATTAGCGCAGGTGTTATTTCGTTTATGTATGGCCTTCCGCCCTCTCGTCGGCCGATTTGCAGAGTACTATGTGGATCGGGTCATGACAATATCGAACGATAGATAATTCATTCGGGGTCAATCCAGCTTGTCTACAGCACTTCGAGCCCCACTGTCATTTATAGCAAATCGATCAAGGGAGGAGTTCGGAATTGCATACAGCTGGTTGTCTCTCTATTTGAAGTGGGTTTGATGTGGACAAGGTAGGATGACCTTATAGAAGAGTGTCCTCCTTCAGACATAGTTACTGACGAAAGTCGAATATTGTATTGATTAAAAATTGAGGACCAGATTAAGTTGTGGATCTGGAGGAGAATCTAATACAAGGAGAAGTCTGCTTGTTGAATGCCATGTATAAAGCATCCGAAAACCAAGTTGTCATATAAACAAATCTTTTCCAAGTGAACGTTCCGTGCACTTGCTTTAAGTTTTCCATATGAATATGACTTGTCTGGCTTGGAGGCTAATTTATTCGGTACACCGCATTCTAGCCAACGGCGACTTTCAGGTCATGGTTTAAATACACAAAAACGGGAAAATATCCAACAGTGTACTGTCATATGAGTGGTTTCCGCTGGTATGCATTTTGGTAGAAGGTGCGAATCCTTACAAAAGAAACCACCGTTCGTTTCTCTAGGCTAACCCACTAACGTGCACCTGATTCGTAATTAGTAGTATCAACGTGCACAAATCTGAGAAATGACTGAGGACCAAAACATTATCATTGAAGTTGAGTGTATGTCTACAATTACGGATGTCTAGAGTTGCAATCTAGAGCCAACCCAGCTCAGTTTTTGGCGAATTCCAATCGTCCTGGCGATTAAGGGACAATTTTTTCTCGACAGTTATGTGACTAGCATGGTTTGTTCAGGCAGCTCAAGTCAGTCGAACGCTGAGCTATTCAGACACAATGATAAGAGCCGCACCCGGTAAATGGCGCCTTCCGATAATGCGGAGCAGAGCTGCCAAAACGCCAACGGCCATTTGCTTCTTATCTATCCCACTTATACGTCCGTCATAATTAATGCTCTTTGCGTGATAAGATGCGATAGTTGTGTAGAAAAATTATCTTTCTTACTCTGGACTCTAAGATTCCTATTCTGATCAAGGAAAAAACCCGGCTGCTAAGTGTATGAAAAGTGACCGATTGAAACTATCGAAAGACTCATTCTGATTTCATGAGGTCTTTATTACTGCGAACAAACGGGGGTCAGACATTTTCTATCAACTCCGTGCTTAATATCTTGTCAAAAACTCCGTTCAGTCTTATGGTTCGTATTCATACAATTTTATATGTCAATAATAAAATTTTTTTGCTCATCAGTGGCGTTCAAGAATCTAAGCGCGAACTGATTGAGAAATCCTGCTTGGATCATTTGATAGAATCCATACGACACAGTGATCTGAAAAAGTAACTAACACCACTTTTGAAATTTCTAAAATATCGAAGTGAAATTGTAGTTCATGTGGTACGGCACTCGATATGTATGTACATGCGGTTCCTGTCGCTGGCTCAAGTTAAGCCAAATCCAGATTTTTATCATTTGGCTCTCTTCTAAAACCTGTTACATTGGCAACGAATCAACGGTGCTGGTTACTGATTACGTTGTTCATATGCAAAGTCTTTAGAGGAAGCGCACGGACAATTAGAATTTTAGAAACGGCACTGGCTCCGTAAACTTCGAGTTTTGTTTATCTGGTATGAAAATGTATGTATTAGTTGTTTTGAACTTACGACCCATCTGCAAGACGTGTTTTATATCTACCGGGGAAGTGTACTGCTAGCGAGCTATTTCTTTCGGAGTGGGTGTTCAGACATCCACTGTCGTGGGCAGCAGCCGGACAACCCTCGATATGAGTACGTAAACATAATGATCTTTTATTCTGAAGTCAGGACTACGCAAAGCATGTCTTCGTGTACTAACTAGCTGATAGTTACCCGTTTTTAGGTGGTCGGTTTTACCTATGAGGTCTAATTTTTCTCATTTTTCTACGTTGTGTAAATTCACACATTTCTGTGGTTTAGTCCATTGAGTTGTTTCCTCAGAAACGTCTTGACACGTGATAGTATTACTCAAGGGCCATGCTCCGTTTAGACATTACTGTTTGCGACAGGGCGTGATGGTTTGTTCCGTCGAGTGAGTATTCTATTAGTGGGCTGTCATAAACGTGTCATACAGAAAAAAGGGAACACCGTAAGGTTTGTAGTGACAAGTCGGAATGTTAGTGTTATAGAAAAATTTCACCCCAAGTTATTGAGGGTTACTTGTTTCTTGAACAAATTCTTCCATTTCGTAAGTTGAGTACTCTTGGAAGGTCTAATTGTACTACTGAAAAAGTGGCTCGTAAAAGTCCCCGCAAGATTTGCTTCCTGTTCATCTCGCGGAATCAAACCGAACATGCACAACGTCTACTACATGAGCGATTCCGTTTACCCTTCAGTCTTTGACAAAACAACACCGTTGGTCTTTCCTTTTGGTGTTTGTAATCACAGGTGCTTTGTAGTCAGTGTTCCCTACGACGAACTGCGGTAATACAAAGCGGTTTCGTCTGTGATAATAATGTCTTATCATAAAGTTCACCCGAACATTTTTTACACTGCTACATATAACGTACTCTAAATTGCTATTGCAAACTCTCGTTCTAACTCGCCCCTTTTTGTATCGCGCCATTTAATTGCCTACGCTACCGCATGATTGGCTGATATCCACTGACGGTTAAATTCCGTGCTGAGAGTTCGGTCGGCTGTAAGTGGTTATTTGCTGACCATTGCTTATTTATGTACAGAATCAGTTTTATTCGAGTAAACCTTCAATATTCTGTCTTCGTCTGCCTCGAATCAAAAGGTTCACAGTTGCTCGATAAATTGCGTACAACCGTGAATCCTGACTGGTTCTGCAGTGACGGTCCTCCGGAATTTATCCAAATGATACGATGGACAGTGGTCTCGAAGTCTCAGAGAACTTACTTCATGATAACAGCTACCCGGAACGACATATTACCAGAAACGTGACCATAAATTCACCTCAACCTGAAGCGCAGGACGTAAAAAGGAGTCCTGTGTTTATTAAAGTTCGGTTCCAAGGCGACAGTGTTGCAGATTGGCTGGTAAATAGACTCAACTAGGCAGTCAGCAGGATCTATGCCACAGCTAAACTCCATATCAAGTTCACTACAATCCCAGTTCTAACAATGTTAAACTGACTGTTTAGACCTCATCTATGTGTACCTACTCGTTCGCTCGTTCTTGCGGAGCAGGTCGTGTTGATCGAACGTCAAGACAACTTTCGAAACGAATCCGAGAACATCAGCAACGGTGGCTGGGGCACGGGGAAACACGATCGGTCAACAGTGTTATCCTCGTTCACTGGGCTAAAAGTAAGTACCAGGTGAAAACTGACCAAGCCTTCCAAGTGGTCTGTCACCTGCTAGGCAACTCATCGAAAGCCGTCCGAATGACAACATTCTGTGTCGCTTAGGCCATCGGAGGCAGGCTGTTTGACCATCATCAGCTGCGTATACTATGGTCACAAATCCACCGGATCGGTGGCTAACTTGTCCAGTCAAAATAATAGAACAGCGTGACGTAATAAACCAATCAGGCCATCGTCAAGTGAATGACCAGTAATTTAATTAATCTATAACACGTCTGATCAATATCTCGATCTAACTCTATGAGTTCACCTAACTCTACCGGTCTGAAGAGGAATTATCGAAAACATGCTGTTGATTCTGACGAGAATCAGTTGGGGTGAAATTGAGAGGCCTTGGCAAAACCTCCACCGGGAATCTCGAATCATCAAATCATCAAATCGCGTCCAACGGTGTTACCGCCCGAATACGTGACCATGGTCAATGGCCTGCACAACGTTAATCCCAAACGCTCTTATACCTGTACTCTTCTGGCTGAACTATCTTACTGCAAACCCTTCACACATATCTTCATTTTTTGATTACATTGAATACTGGCCAAACATTTCTCACACTGTTACACATAAAATATTGTGAATTGATACTACGAACTCTCGTTTGAACTCGCCCGCTCTTGTTTATTTTTCATCAGCCCACTGAATTGTTTACGCTACCGCATGATTGACTGATACCTGCTGACGGTAAAATTTCGTGCTCAGAGCTGACTTGGTTTCTTAGTTAAGTACAGAACCGGTTTTATTCGAGTATACCTTTAACATTCTATCTTTTTCTGTCTCGAATCAAAAGGTTTACAGCTGCCCGCAACAGCTTGCATATAGCCGTAAATCTGGGGATTAAAGGCTGGGGTAAACACATTCGGTAATTCTCATTCCTCAGAGTCGCTGAACATCTGCTCTTGCTGAATCAGTAGTGCTTAATTCGAAGTCGGTGGTTAACGAGGTTGCTTCATGAAAGCACGCCTAAAATTCTGGTTGCGGCTGTGGCACATATATCCACTGGTACCGAGGTTCAACGAGACCGAAACTCATATTCATCTCTTCTTTGTGAAAACAGCTTATTGAAAGGCCTGAGTACAAACTACTGTGGGTGATGTTCAGCTTATATGGAATCAACAAACCCTACTACTCACTAGTTATTCCCATTACGTTCTAACAGTGAATAATCTTGTCAACTGAAACGAATTTTCGAATGGCATAAAGAAATCGTCAATTTTCGAGTGATTGTAAAGCTGATCTTTGTCATAAGGTCAGAATCAACTCGCACTAGTTTTCCATGTTCGCATGGTTTTTAAAGCCGCACACTCAAAGTACAACTACCCGTACTTGCCGCAGATACTCAAGACTCTTTGTTGCACACATCCGCACAGGAAACAGCTATCCAGCTTGACTCGATTCTCTATAACATACGTCATTTCCTTTCATTGTAGTCTCTGGTTGGTTTATGCCATATGAGACCTGAACCTTGTAAGCTGCAGCTGTAGTATATATATATATATGTATATACATTCCGTCTGCAGCTTAGAAGCCTGCCTAAAATGTGCACTCAGTGTGTCCAAGAAGACACAGCTTTCCATTAATTTGGAGCCGTGCGCAAACTAACCTTTCCAGTCCCCTGATATAAAGATATTCTGACATTCTGTTAGGTGTTTAGGTGAAAGATATGCGTAAATTAATATGGACCAGCAAATATACTAGTTTCTACAGCTCCGCCCTTCTGAAACAAAGACGGAACCCAGCGCTTTTTTATAACTTCCCCCTTGAAAAATTCGCTCTGAGGATATGTTGCAAACCTGGCGTCATTTTCTTATTCAGTCTCTGTAGTAGGAGGTGGTGTGGATATGTTTTTTCCTGAAAAATAAGTCTCATGCCACCTACAAACTTCATTCTAGTATGAAGCTTTCATTGTTACTATCCAAAAAACCGACCCCTAAAGACTGGCATCGTCAGCGTTTGGGATCGTCTGAAATAGACGATCTGATTGGGGAACCGAATCCTCAGACCTTCGCTTTGTGGGCCAAAGCTGTCATCCCCTCAGCTACAACCTCTGTAAGTAACGCTTGTGATGGGGACTTTGTGTGCATTTGAATGAATAATTCTTAAAAACCCCAATAGTACGAATGGACACAGTTCACATATACGTATACACCAGGTTATGAAACAATTCACTAATACCTTTGAGTTACTTCTGGTCCTGAAGTACACAGCATCCAGTCTTGCATGCGCAGCATAGTAGCCTCTTCAAAAGTGGTGTTCCAGTTACTGATGAAGCATGTTCTTAAGGTCAGTCTAGTTCAGGTATCGTTAGACAACAAATTTAATAATTAAACACTCAGTAACACACAGCCACATAGCATCCCAAAGTTCAAATTGAAGTTTGTTACGGTGATATGAACAAACACTTCAATCAGACAGAAAGTGTGGCCAATTTTAGTCGGTCACACGAGTTGGGAACATCAAAACAGCTAGCGTAGAACGGGGTGCACAAGTTCAAATGTGCGGGGGACAACGACAGTCAGGAGTGGTGAGTTAATAAGAGAGAGCCGATAACTAAACAAGATTTAACGGGGCAAATGCATGAATTGTACGTCCGTGGAACACCCAGCAGAACGAGTGGTTGTCATCGTTGCGGCTGACCAACTCCGTTTTCGTCCACAGAGAAGTGAATGGATGGATGATTTCGGGACAGAAACAAAGCAAGCGACAAATTATCGCGGATGACTGAAAACTACCAAAACCGATCGGTAGTTCTAAAAGGACACCAGTCCCGTTTTTTCATATATTCAGTTCTGAACCAAGATTTTCTAACTCACGCAAAAATAGATTTCTCGTTTGGAAAGATTACGAAGATGGAGGAGGGGCAGTAACCAAGAGAGTAGCTGGAAGACGTGTTCAGTAGGTGATCACATGGAGATGTCATGGTGTACGCGGATGATCAAGCATCATTGACCGAATCGAGATGTCAGAGTTTTTCTTGGGTGTCGGCAAAATTGTTAACTTTAAAGAATTCCTTGCTATAACATTGTCTTCGTACAATTTAGGAGAGAAACTCTTGAACAACTGGTTCAAAATTTGAACATATTGAACAGTACAGTTGACGTCTACTATCGAGACGACCGTCAGGCTTGATTTGTACGGTTAAATGTCGTGATATGTTCTCGTTTACCTTGTTGTGTCGAGGAGACCAAACAGCACAGGTGGTTGAATAACGTTTGGTTCATGAAGGTTGAACAAAATATATACACTTCGTTTGACAGTACAGATGAAGTCTGTCGATGCTTCTGACCTTTATGCCGGCTGTTAATTTCAGCAGGTACCGATGAAAGAGTTTGACTCCATTTCCAAACTTTGCCTAAGGTTCTTATATGACGATACATTGTGCATTATGGCAGTATTAACAACTAGCGAACTGTTCGTGTCAGTGTACTCGGTAGGCAGACTTAATGTGAGGATGGTTAAACAGAGGTGGCACTTTGATGTAACATGTTCTGAACTAATGTATCACTGTGGTTTGTTGTAGAGTTTAAGAAGCGATGAGGCCAATTTTATTACATAAGTTGTATTAATAGAGCCAAAAGATGAACCACCAATGCTACACAGCAATTCACACTGATCGATAGTAACTGTTCACGGCAGATCCCATTACGTTACGACCGCTGTATGTTGGAAGAAGATTACTCTGAAGTGATGTAAAAACTCGAGTGAATTCGATTTCTCCAGTGTGTTAAAAGAGATGTTGCCGCAGTTAGCTCTTAATAACAACGACGACGCTGAGTTAGAAGGCAAAACGCGCTGGTACAAAGCGTGTGTTGATTCAAACAGTAGGCAGGTACTTTACATCCACAATGAACGTAACGGATGTGTAACAGGAGAGTAAACAGGTGACAGACTCTAAACATGTTTCCGAAACAGCCGCTATGTTGAGGACATAGTTCATTCTGCCTCTCGCCGCGAAACGTGCGGAACATATGAGCATAAATTATTACGGAAACTGGCAGAGTTGTCCGGCAGGTGATCAAATAAACTTGTATGCTCACATCGAGGCAGTCGAGATGGGTGTACGTATTTTGGTCAGTCAGCCCGCAATGCAAAACTTAGACAGCGCATATGTCCACTCGTCCAAAGTGGATTCAGTGGATAGGCATTTTTGACTTACCCAAAGCAACAACGTCGAAAACCCATATGAAGAAACGCATGGTTGAGAAATATCGAAGTAAGCAGCAATTGTTGACAGTGGATAGGAAGAGATTACATTGTGAATGGAGACTTGTAGACATACAAATGCGAACTTGAGTTCAGTCTGTCTACACTTTCACCAGACACTCTTGGCTGGAGACACCAGAGAGCTGTTTACAGATTAGTTTGTAATGAGATGATACTTACTTCCATCAACCTGGTGCACACGTCTGCCAGGTCAAATGTCTGGCGTGAGTCGTGAACAATCTTTTCATTAGATGTACTCAATTAATAAGAATTCAAACAGAGGGGCTTATGCATAACTCCATCTCAGTGATTTATTCTAAGGCTGGTTATTTTCAAACTACGTTTTGAAGTCAACATTGCTGTTGTTTGTAGATATTGTTCAATGTTGGATCATCGCAAGTCGATCAAATAAATACAAACTACAACTGTTTATCAACGGAGCAGAGAACATCACTGAAGCAACGGTCTCCTGTTCAAGAGAGTTGATAAACCCAACATACGTTTACACTATAACATTTCTCAGTGCGTACATGATTCCCAAGACATCTCTTACGGTAGTCTTTGGCACCCATACTGGTGACCCTTTGTACGAACAAAAAATGTGGGTAACTTACACGAAAAATGCGGATACTTTATGGATTGATCCGTTTCGCTCCATATGACCAGTTTTTGCCTGTTGGTTGGGAAATTGTTACAAACTGCACTGACCGGCCGATAATTTTGGTAGTTTGGTAGATTATTTGCGTTGTTTCAAATGCAAACACACGGTCTGATCACAAACAGTAAAATGAAACATATTCGGTAACAAAGGGTACATTGTGATACGTTTCAGTGAAATGGAGAAGCTTGAAGTTTGCGGTTATTTTACTAATTCCAATGGAAATGGTGGAGTAATTTACAGTTTTGCACTCTTTCTCACAATCGCTAACGCAGCATAAAGCTGTCGACCTGCTGTGACTGAAAAAGTTAATAATCTATCAAGACAGTTGCATCTACAACATTCCAGCTAAGTCAGATTGAAACTGTAAGAGGGATAATTCAGTTACCGGTTTGGCAGTCACATGCACAGTTATCTTCCAGTTTGTTTGCTAAGTTCTGGCTTACAGTATGTATTCATTAAAAAAGAAATAAACATGCGTTACAAACCACTGTTTCAGTACATGAGGTCATAAGAAGGGAACCGAGTAGTCGTGTTTCTTACCTGTTCGTCAGTCGGAGAAGTGATTCCTGTCAGATGGTTTTTAAACGGGAAGAAAAGATGAATGACCATGACGAAAGTTTGAGGAAGCCTACTGGCTTGCAAGTAAGTGAGCGTGGTATACTGTAACACATGTTATGACGGTCATACCCATTAGGTGATGTGCGGACCCAGGCTAGATTTGGAACACAAAATTATGGTGCAACTTGGTTCGTACGTATGTGCCTATCGAATAAAAATGTGTGGGGCTCGAGCGATTCAGTCGCGGAAACAGAGCTTGGCAGTGCGTTTGAAAACTAAAAGGTCTGTGTTATACGCCGATCACTCAATGTTCTAGACCCAAGGGATACTGACTTGTGAACTCATCGCGTTTTAATAAAGAGAAATTTGCTGATGAGGGAATCTTTGAACAAAATTTAGATCTTCTTACCGTCAGCGTTTGAAATTGGCATGACCCCGATGACTAATCTGTATATTATTTCACTATAGTCACACTGCAATTACACTAAGTCAACTTCGGACATTCTTAAAGTGTTGCGTTTCGGAACAAGAATATGACGCCAGATGTTCCAAAAGAGAAGCAGGCCAATCTTCTAGCCGTTCGTGATATAGACGGTCTTATTGTGGACAGTTACATGGTCTCAATCTGAAATTGTCAGGTGCGTTTCTTCTGTGCAGTAAACTCGGATTTTCATCAGTGCATCCCTTAGACTTCGTTCATTAAAAAGACGGCTAGAAAAATAGCACGATAACTGTCTGCTGCCTCTTCACAACACAGAGTCTTCTTCTCATTAGATAATTGTCTAGCAATTGCACTGTGTTACACGCTCTCACAAAGAAGAAATTTGACCAACTTCAAGACGATGACCAGAATGTTCTAGTAACATGCGAACTAAATTATTTCATTATGTGTGATAAATTCATCAACATATTGAACAGTACTCTTTTAAACGTTTTCGTAACTATATAAGTGTAACACTGTTAGTTAGGCCACATATCTGCACTACAAGTACAAGTCCGCATGTATATAACCCTATATATATGTGTATATTATACCCAATCATAATTCTGTTACTCTTCCTTTCACGAATAACCTGACGGTGTGTGAGACTGAATATACAACGCGCTGACTAGGAGCTTCTGCGAAAAAGTCATGGAGTGATTACATCTATCTTAGCAAGGCTAACACAAGACTCAATTCATAACTGAGCTTAATTTTATACTTTCTCTTAAACCAAACCAAGTTCACTGTCGAGTAGTCGGGTATTCTATTTATTTACCTCGTACTCCATGTACAGTTGATCACAGATTCGGCTTTCAGGTGAAATTTCAGAAGGGACTGGCTAGATATTTTTCTATACGCATGAAGAGTGCGACCATATGTGAAAGTAGGTCAACATGAGTCAAAATTGTTTGGGTTTGTTTTCATTGCGAAATGAACTACACTCATTTGAGAAATGTGGAATCACGGTCGACTTCTGTTCAGACGTATGGTTAAAGGCTTTCGTAAAAGCGCACAAACACTTTTGCTGTTCCCGCTGATGCCCAAGCATGTCTAACAGGTGAGGGGCTGCAAAATCTTCCGGTTACTGCAACCATTTGTTAGCAGTCGCTCAAGTTAACAGCTTTTCGTCTCACAGATGTGGAGCTTTGTCTCGAACTGAACATCTGCTTCAACGTTTTAGTTTCGCGTAGTAAGAACTAAATTGATAATTTTACTTGTGGTCCATGTGGCCTGATACAAGTCGTGGGTGGGCTTGTACGGGGAACTAAAAAAAGCGCAAAACAGTTGATGTTCGTATGGTGTTGAAAAGAGTCACTGTGCATCCGAAAAGATGAAAATTTGGTAAACCTACCGACGTTATAGTGTGACTTGTATCAAAGCAAAAAAGGACGGACAATTAAGATAGTCACAGCGGTTTAAGCAAAGATGGTTTAATCAGTTCCTGCGAAACTACCCACGAGAGGTGATGACGACATAATCTCAGAGAGTTCAATTCTGCTGGAAAACTGGGCGTACATAGATGACACCTCAACTGAATCTCTGACGAGTCCCTTTGTAAGCCTCCTGTTGTGGGTGAGTAATACTACATTTTACACAGAATGTAAAAACTATTGCAAAAAGCGAGGATATCGACGAAAAATTGAAACAGTTTAAGTGTTGAACGCGGTTAACATATGTGTAGTTCAATACTTCGCCTAGCATTGGTTCACGTCTAACTTGTTTGCTGTTTATTCCATCCGTGCACTACTTATAACTGAATGAAATAAAAAGATCGTGGAACAAATTTATTTTCAGTTATTACGGGACGTTTCAGTCGCCAAATATGAGCCAGAGCAAGCAATTCGCATGGAAATTTTGAGAACTTTATTGATTTTTGTAAGATTTTTATTGGCACGCCCACGTGTATGCACCCTATGTAGCATTGCTCTGGTAACGCGTGATAATTCCATTTACCAATAGACTGAAACCTCGCGTCGACACATTTTTTCGAATTTTCCAGAAATCTGAGACTAAGGAGCAATACCTTAGGTAGATTCGTCGGTGTCTTTCACCACGTAATTCATAAGGTCATTGTTTCCTCGAGAGTCGGAGATGAATGATTGGAGTCACAGCTTCCTCTATGGTTCCACCGGCAGTCATGATTTACCATTAAGATATTGTGTAATGGGATGCTTGTAATATTCTACTCCCAGGTGCTGTTGCGAGAGGATGATAATCTCTCAGGTGCTTGATAAAATAGGCACATGTGGAAAAATCACCAGTGACATGATCTCGTCCCGTCATGCGTTAAAGTGCACACACGACTATAGCCTGTTTCTTAGAGTCGTCTGGATCGAGTGCCCTTACATCGTGAATCATTATTCCAGCCTCTAGAATCGTGACCGCATATGTACGATAAAAATTCATTTGACCTACGAGCATTGCGTCATAACGACTACCGTTCGTCTTCTAAGACTGTTGTATATAAATAAATGAGATCAGAAATTACTGCGAAACGAGTAAATTTAAATAAATTGTTTCAGTAGCAAGCGGGTTCCTTCCAATTTCACTTGCAACTCACAAGTGCATGACGAAGTGCCTCACAGCAGTATGTTTTTCAACCATTTATCATAATAAAAGAGCCCAATACTACAGGGTAATATGTCAACAATATGTTTGTTGGTCTCCAAGGTTTTTCATAGTTTGAGCCAGGTCTCTCGACAAGACTAGGGGCATAATTATGACATCAGCTTTTGGTAAAACTAACAGACATTGAAATACTCCTTGTGCACTCTACGGTCCCACAAAAATATGTTAGTTAGGTTTCACTCCCAACACCATCTCCGAGGCATATCACAATAACGGCCTACATTGTGTGATCTACTGTCAATCACAGACGCATACATACTCAGTAATATGTCATACTATACGACCTGAATCCACGTAAGAGTTCAAGGGGCGAAGGAATGCATAACTGACGGTAATATGTGTACTTCTCGCAAAAGAAATGGAGACGCGCCACATACAAACGTAAACTGATAATACGTGTTACATAAGCGTTATTGTGCTAAGGAGACTGGCCTGCGAAGCAAGAGACAAATTGTCTGGTTAGAATAAACCCTAGCAGGTAGTAAAGAGTAAACGTGTCCAGATTCGCATAAAGTTTGCCAAACCACCTCTTTTGCTCCTAAAAACTGTTCATTTTGTAGACGACCTGGGTCTAAAAGACCACCATGACCTGTTTTGAACCTATACCAGGATAGGTGATCTGATAGTAAGTTAGCTGAGATACTCATGATAAAAAGTGTTGGTTTGTAGTAATGCATGAATAGTTCACAGCGAATGACAGGGACAAGAGACGCGTTTGTTAAAACAATTTTCGAGGATCAATAGTCGATTCTGGAAAAACAACAGGATAAATTTAGCGCAATAATTTGGCTGAACTGTACCATACTTCACACATTTCGCTTCATTGATTACACAAAATGGGTGTGGAGTGTACTACCATTACCATACCTATTCCACTCGCTTGAAAAAAGAAACAACTTTTTTATTCAATTATTGCTTTTGTACGTAAGAAGCCAATTAGCAACGTCATTGCCTGCGACTCTGAGAACTTTCGAAAACCGCGTACAAATTTCCAAACGACAAAATCAGTTGCGAAGCTGGCTGTCAAGTCATTATTGAGTCAGTCATATGATCACCATATATCAAACACTAAAACACAATCGACGATGTTCGAATCACACCAGCGTTGACAAAAGTAATGACATATATATGTAGATCGTCCTGGGAAATACACGCACCAGTACGTTGGGTCCAGTTTGATGATTGGACAATCCTGGACGGATCGTTTATCGTCGTTGACTGAACTGACCGCCAGTCTAGGTTATTTCCGTCTATTTATACCTGGCCCTGAAGCACCTTGTATACAACTGGCAAGGATTAATTTTTGTGTTTAAAAAAATGAGTCACCGCTCCCGAGGAGATCGTAAACCGAATGTCGAACATCTTTATGGAGGACGTTTATCACAAGAATGAACTAGAGTGTGAGGGGACGATGAGCAACTTCTTATCGGCGGCATGGCAACGGTAACTGCAGACCGAAGTGGAATAAAAAGATTGCTTCGGAGCCAAGAAGATGCGTTTTAACTAAGCGCTCTAGAAGAGGTCATTCGAAAGGAACTAAAGGGCTGTCCCTCGTTTAATTAGTTAAGTAAGAAGATAGTGAACGACCATAAGTCATGAGGCAATTCTGGCCCGTCTTAAACGGCTACAGCCTATCATTTAATGGCAGCAGCGATCCCGGTGGGAACTTGCGAAGTGAATTGAGAAATAGAAAAGGGTGAAACTGACGGCCCTTACACACAAAGGTGGACTTGGAAAGGATGTTACGCAGTT
This sequence comes from Paragonimus westermani, assembly GCA_008508345.1. Lineage (NCBI taxonomy): Eukaryota > Metazoa > Platyhelminthes > Trematoda > Plagiorchiida > Troglotrematidae > Paragonimus > Paragonimus westermani. The sequence continues at coordinate 378,197 of QNGE01000038.1, read as the reverse complement.
TGGTTATAAAATGTATAGTATACGGCCGGGGATGATTTGGAAGTGTGGCCATGATTATCAATTATTCCAGCAGCTGTTTAGTGCAATTTGCATCGGGCTTTTACTACAACGCAGGGTATGCGTGTTATATATGAAACTAATAAAAAACCAACTGTCACTAGTCATTACATGAGCAGTGCAGATCATAGTTTATTGGGAGAGAGTGGGCTTTTTGATTATGTGTGACGCATGCGCCTGTCATGGGACACACGCTGGTTGGCGTCATGTGGCTCACGCTTGCACGGGTTTCAATTGGCTGTGGAATAAGTGGTTAAGAGAGGTAAAAGGTCTGTGCAAACCGTTTTTGGGCAAAGTGACTTAGGTGGTACAGTCTGAGGGTATTAGACTCCGGAGTCGAAATGAATGTAGATGAACCCGAAAGCTTCGTACCGGTTCACTTGATGACCGGTGTCATTCAAGTGGGAACCGAACGCACTGGAAATGAGTCATTTCAATAAACGCTTCGTAATTTTCCTAGCATGACCGACTTGAAAAAAACAGGCGAGAGAATAAACACAAAGCGACAAACATTTTTGCGGTGGAGCGGCAGTACGGGACAGTTACTGAATGATAGACAACTCGTGTTGTCTGACAGGAACACGCAAAAGCATCAGAAAGTCAGCGCGTAAAACCCTCACCAACAACTTCGTCCTTGTAAACTGACACAAATAAGCTTCTGACATGCCATCTAGATTTTGTCTCAATTTTGATTGCGTTGTACTGTCCATGAATCTTTGGGGTTATCAATTTCGACTTGGCATGCCTCGAACTTGCTTGGGTTCACCTTTTAGAGTATTTATCGTGCAGCAATTCTGGGCTCTGTTCATCAAGCAACAATAGATTGTGATATGCTCATTTCCTGTGATTTTTGGTGACTTATTTGATCTGTTGTAATTTCCATAATAACACGCACAAATCCTATATAATTGTTCTAGCCTAATGCGAATGGCTGGAAACGGCTGTTTATATAACCAACCTGTTGGTTCTTTGGAAGTATGGAGGTGATTGAAACAGTTATGTGTTTGGGCTGACAGTTCTCCAGAGTATAGGGTAGTACAGGTATTATGCCACTATGGTGAACAGGTTTATATCGTTATCAGTTAAGCGATTTTCGGTTTTCAGCAATGAGTTGTAACCGTAAACGCACACAACACCATTACGGATTGCAATTGTTTGATCAACCAGCTGGTAGCCTGCTTCTTAATTCACTTCTTAAACAACTGGATGTAATATTCTAACGTTTGTGTGGCGATTTCGAGATATTGCATTCTATTGAGATTGAAGGAAAATCTGAGAAGGGATTACTGCATTATAAGATCATCTAACCGGAGCACTTCTTAATGATTATGCTAAACCACCAAAAGAATATTTTTAAAAAGAGTGGGCAGGCAATTCACATTAACCGCTGCGGACAGACAACCTTCCGACATGAACCTATAGATCTATTGCAAATGATTGTTCATTTTTCTCAAGTCTTCGGAGGTCTACAAACTGCATTTGTCTTATACTCTTTCATGAGTTTTCAGCTATCTGGAATTCACAGACAGTTGCGTCAAGTTCAAACAGGTCACGAATGTTGGAAAGCATATTTGGGCTGTCCTACAAACTTAACGTTAGGTCTATGTAATTTTTCATACATATTTGGTACTCCATAGTAAGGAAAGAAAACAAACCGTTCTCGTTTCTGACAGTTTTCAAGCTACTTTTGAAATTTAGAAATTCAGAAATGAGGGATATACCGGGGAGTACTACTCAAGAGCCTGAGTGTGCACAAGTCCCTAACACTTTAGCATTAGCTGTAATTTAGTCTCAGTCAACCAAAGTAGTCTATCTGCCTGTCCCATAATACAATGTGATTTCCACTTCACATATAGTTTTTACAGACTTTGCGAAGTTAAAAGTCGTGTTTTTAAATAAAGTCTGGATCAGCTGGGAGTTGGCGTGAAAAAGTTAGCCAAACCACCGATGCTACATCCGGAGTCACTCATGCATGAGCCCAAAGTTGTTAAACTTACTAGACGTTCACATGTACAATTAGTCTGATCTTGTTGCGCTGGTATTTTTAGCTATTATAATCCGTTTATATTTCCTGTTTGACTTAGGGTGATGGTAATCTTATACGGATATTCCGCATTTGCTCAAGACAAGCTCGTCGATCTTATTCTTTGACCAGTTTAACGTCCATGAGGACAAGGTTTTATACGTGGTAGTTAACTTCTTGATTACCAAAGCCATGCCAATCATACTGAACCCTTCATTTGATCCTGCAGGTTGACGGTCACTGGTCGTCGGAAGCACGCTACCGGTTGTCGTCACTCATCAGATATGGTTAACGGCAAACTTCGACCACATACCCTACTACGCGAACCGCAGCCATTAAAATTAGTGAAGAATTAGTGATGTAATCATCAACAACTGTCTACGGACTGCACTGAGCCTTAGATAAACGACGCTCTCTACTCACATGCGTGTTAATCTGTACAAACTTGAGCACATGCTGATCTTTTTATAAGATGCGTCGTCAAAGTTTCCGGGTGCGCACACCTGGTAAGTGACAACCATCACGAAATCGGCCATGTGCTGCTGACGAATTTTGTTCACCAAACACAGCATTTAAGTCTTCATTGTTTCTGAATCTGCTTTACTTCGTCGAGTACGACTGAAACGTCGTCAAATTATCACTAACACATTTTCAAACAACTGTCTTCTTCTGCTTCATTTCCAGCACAAAACAGCTGTCGATCGTCTAAGTGGACTTCCCACTAAGGCGCCGTCAATCTACTTGAGTTTTTTGTTTTAAAAGTGAAATTTCACACACTTCATGCATAAAAAAATTGTGAAATGTTAAAATGAACGAGAGGAGAAAACTGTTAAAATGTTTTTACACACTGACCAGAGATGTCCCAGACGACGATCACAAGGATATGGACGGATGACTAAGTAGGGTTAATGAATGAGAATAGAGGAATTTTTGTGCAACTGGATTGACTGATTGAAAAGAAAGACAAATCAGTTAGACGTTCACTCTATTTCATAGCCTCTGAACGTCTGCTGAACTTATCACAATGGAAACCTTTGCGTTTTTTCGACAAAAAAGCCTCAAATATCTTGCATCCTGTGCATTAAAGCTATCATAAATGCCCTTATATGGGGCTTCCCGGCTTCTCACTGTTGTTTTTTCCAGCCGCCATAAAACGTCTTGCCGTGAAATTATTTAGGTCGGTGACTTCTCATTTGCCTTCGTTGCTGTTAACTCTAGGAGAGAGTAGAGTTTACTCTTACATATTTTCCATAAGTCCTCTGACTCCCAGACATGTAAAAATCACACTTCAGGTAGCCCCATTGAAATCTGGGAACAGTGGGAAAATAGGGTGGGAAGTTTTACCAGTAGAATGCAGTGGTCAATACTCTCAATATATTTCTTGCGTGTTTTGATTTCTTTCTAACAAAATTTGCTATCAAACTGACACCATCATTATTTTTGTGCATTTCTCTGACCCTTTCAATGTGTGTCGGTAGAGAATTCTAATATCTGAAAAATTCAGGCTTTTTGCTCTTGCCTGAGCTTCGGTCAGCTTTTCTCTATTCGGTCGTAGTCAATCGAAAACGCACAATTCCTTGAAAAATAGCAATGAACAAACACGGTTGCCCATCAAAATAGCCCGCAACTACGCTTTTCCAGTCTGCAAAGCCAGCTAGTTCAGCATTCGGAAACTGACAAATTCTGAGAATATTTAGAAGCACACTAAAATATCACATGCAGGCACGTGTTATCCCCAAAATAATCCGAACGTGTTGTATTAAGTGAAGGAAATTAACGGTTAAACAAAGAACTCAAAACTGATAGTCTAGTTAAACAGGCTCAAGTTATTTGCTTGTAAAGAATGAAAATGCTTTCCGCTGCCCAAGCAGCTTGAACATTGTGTTTGAAATGTTTTAACAAATAAATCAAGAATAACACGGCAATTACAGCAAGTTGGAACAGTTAACGTCTCAACTATAGCCGTTTCCTTCTCAGTGTTGTGCTCGAAGTTGTAATTCCATTTTTATTCAACATTATTCTCTTCCGAGAGTGAGTACGGTATAATTTCATCAGCAGCATTTTTCTGTAACGCTCCGACAGTGAAAATCACCAGTTGCCTTCCATTTTTTCTATCAAACACTCTGATGGGCAACTTAACGTGCAATGATAATTCATCGAGTTTCCTATCTGTTTCATTAGCCAACCCACCATACGATAGCGGGAACAGGCACTGACGGAAATTCGAAGCTGTTGTTGTATTATCGGAGCCGACAACCTACCTGCGATGGAGCTGAAGGGCTTATTAGTGTTCTGCACTAGCCACATTCAATTTCAATTCAATGATGACCTTTATCGTCTGATTGATAATGTGGTTACGGGTTCACCATTAGGCACGTTGCTGGTAGACATTTTCATTAGCATGCTCGAGAATAACCAGCTGGACACTACTATTAGAACAGCCAGTTATTAGTGACGATATGTAGAAGATGTGTTTTGAGTAGTGGACGAAACATAAGATTTACAGAATCTTTTGACCGTTCTCAACAAGGCGTATAAGAACATGGTGTTCACTTTGGAACAGAAAACTGATGACCGCATGCCATTTTTTGGACGTGGCACTAACGTACAGACCAGACGGATCGTTACAGCGAGGTGTATATAGAAAGGAAACCTGGAGTGGGCAATAACTACACTTCCACAGCTATGTACCGATTATTCTGAAACGGGGTCTTGTATGCTGCTTGATAAATAACGCAAAGAGAATCTGCACAGAATATACGATAAAATGGGAGCTAAGTATGATACAGGATATCCTTTCTAGCAATGTCTATCCTGAGAAATTCATTATAAGAAACATGCAAGAGAGACCAATGCAAGCCCCAATTAACACAGTTGATATGAAAAAGATCTACATAACTTTACCTTTCAAAGGTGACGCAGCAGCCGAGCTGATAACGCGTCAACCAACTGATGCGATTGGCAGTATCTATTATGCTGCAAATCCTGTTATAACGTTGCACTCAAAACGGGCAGTACCACATAATCTGAAGGATAATGTTCCTAACAATGAAGCCTCATTTTTGCCCTATTCAGTTGACTATTCATGTGATTCAGCATACATTGTTCGCACCACTAAGCGTTTATCGGAAAGAATTCGTGTACGCTGCCCAGCATGGCTCCGCTCCGGGATAACAAAGAACATCAACTCATCCATTGTGGTCCATCTAGATCATTGTGCTACCGTGCTCCAGCCGCCGCGTCACTAAAGATCAAGTGGCGCATCCTGTCTATAGATGAGACAGTCACAATCCGATTACGTCAACCGGAAATGTGTGTTCAAAAACAGTTTGTTCACACCTTGGGATTACCGTGGCAAAACACGTACACTTAGCTCACCAGGCTATTTGATACCGTCCCTCCCAACTCACCCCAATTAGCACTAATTTCCTAAGACCTTGTGAGCATAACCACAACTAAGTCGTGTGTGTGTTAAACCCAATAGCCTTACCCTCGTACCATTTCCTATCAATCATTTCCGTTAGTGATATTCGATTTGATATATAATTGTACCTGCCTAAGATGAGGATTTATCGAAACAGTTCTGTTCGTTGAAACCAAAATTGTTTTACATTATTTCTATGTGGATTTTCAATCTTCATTCTGTGGTGAACTTTCACTTGTTTCACTAATGGTTTGGCTCATTCGTGTTTGCCTAACGTTGTCACACATGTGGTCAGCTAGCGTGGGATTAGTTAAACGAACAGCCTTTCCTCCCATCTACTCGTTCTCGACAAGACTTACTGCTGTTCCAGATTTTAGTGATTTGTTCAAAACCCTGCCTAGCAGAGCGATTAGCGAGACGGGTGTAAAAATGTTTTGCTCGTCTGTTAGCCTTGAGAGTGGAACTCATAAGGAGATCAGGTCTGGCTTATTAGCTTTCGGTGTGCTTTTAATAGGAGTGCCCCAAAATGGAGCCCATGAAAAGGTAACAGTTTTGGTGGGTGACAGTATAACCGATGTTTCACTGTTCTCTTACCCGTTGTGAACTTTGAACGCAGGGCGACCAAAAACGAATTACAAGCATAATCCCTACTGCATTGTTGTAAACAATAGAAAACCTAAAGAAATTTGTATCATTGAGCTGCATGTAGCACAAATTTCCATTAAACTTTTGTTGTTGTTTTATCGGTTTTTTTTGCATTACGTACATTCATCCATTGACCTGCCCATGTTATTTATGAGATGAGACTTTGCAATTGTAGACCTCATTAGAGCGATTAGTTAAATTGTTCACAAGATGCACTGTTCAGGAGTTCCCCTAGCTGTGTTCGTTACTCCAAGATGTCTTCGGTTGAACACGAACCGTCGCATTCTGACCTCAAATTAAGGCAGTGAGTGAACTGTTCCAAGCTCACTTTTTCGAATTGAAACGGTTCATCCAGCTTTGTGACTTTCACACAAAACCAACGCTGATCTATGCCTGCCAACAGGTTTCACCTGACAGTTTTATATGTAATACACTGTTGTTCAAACTGATAAATGGTTTCGTTATGGGGTCCAATGACTTGTTACCCCTATCGGGCAACACACCACCTCAAAATGGGAGGTTTACACATCTGTGGAGCGCACAATCATTTTTGCAAGCGAAAAAAATTCCTTCAATCCGACCACAAACTTTTCACCGATTGGCGGATAATCGTCGTACGGATGCACTGCACACTTTGTATCGGCACTTTCATAGCCACAGTTTTGTCAACTCGTCAGAACACTGACTTCTAGTTTAAGGTAATATTTGGCTAATCTACCAGTCAGCAGATCGATGGTTTACGGGACCAGGCCCAGGTGACAAACTGTAGCTGCCTCTCATCGGCACCCACGGTCGGTTTTCAGACTAGTAGTTTGGTATACACATACAAACACCAATAGTTTCAATTTGATCATCATGCAACTATGGATCGGGTGGAATGTGCACCTTCGAATAACTTAGCCAGTATGCACTTTCAAGGAACAAATTGTTGGCCAGTCTGGTACATACGCTTTCATCAGGGCAAACTGTGATTGGAAACCAAATACCTCACTGCACGAGACCACTTGCAGGTCAGTCAACCAAATAGGGTTGATGACCCAACAACTGGTTATCCATCAGATGTGTACTGATTGAGATCCTTTAATGGCTTTTGAAGATAGGCTGACCGTCGGGCGGTCTGGTGTGTGAATCAATGACCGGTTCAGTCAGATATTGCTATTTAGTGATATCTCATCTGAGAGATGGAAAGTCAATCATTTCGCGACTGCAATTATACAAAGTATTTATTGTGATGGCCGTACATTTATTGATGGAGCTGATGCTGAAAATATTCGGTAGGGGTATGGCTTTATGCACAATAGTTCATGCTAAAATACATTTCGTAACCTGAAGTTGACTGGTAAAACGTCCGTCAGTTAAATCGTCTTCACTTCCATGGAGGTATACGGGCTAAACATTAACTAGATCGGTGATGATGAACAGTTAGATTAAACAAATGATTTAAAGGAGAGAAAATATGGAACAAAGTCTAACTATACGTTCAGGATTATGTTTACTGTAATTCACACCTTATGAATCATTATATTATCATTGTTCCACATAAACTATTTTCATTTGGTGGTACTTTGCTCCACCTTATCGGTTAGCTCCGAAATATTTGTGTGCCATTTTTGTGTATATTCAAAATTTGGTGCCATAATGGCAGCTACAAATCGGCGACTGAAATGGCTGTCTGTTGTGAGAAAGAATGACTCCGGAAAAATAAAATCACGGGACTAGATGCTATTATCTATCGCGAAGGGTATAACATCATCTGGAGATTATTGTGCTGTCCCATCGGTAGAGGTTGTGGTGCGTTAAGAACTTTTTATCTCTAACGTTAGTTCGAGTCCGGTAGAAGTAAAAATGTTTAATTCCAGTCACTTATAAGTTGGTACATTTGTCACATTACTCAACAGTAACAAAGGTCGCGTAATTCTACTAACATTTAAATATGTAATTCTGCTCAGTATCATTCGCAATGGCAATTAGTAACAATAAATAATATCCCTAAAGCGTCAGCACATTTTTAGAGACTGCGATTCGTCCTCCTACATTTAAGTCCAATCCATCAAGCGTGTTACACGTTCATTTTAACGCGGCAACTTAATTCACACTGCACACAGGCCAGTCTGTTGCTGGACGTTGGGATGCGTGCAGGCCGATGCAGAAGCCGTCTTTAACCACATTCTTAGTTCTGGATGTTATTCAGGTGACTGACACACAGACCTTTCCAAGGTCTTGAGAAAAATTTGGAGCGTTGTACATAAGATTGCTAGAATTCGATTGAAAAATGTCATCCTAAATTGTGGTGTCGGTTGATCGAACATTTACTGTGGAAAAAACACCGTGAACTCTTGTGGTAGTTCGGTAGCTTGTCATGAAATATGGAGCAGGACCTAGGTATACTCTTAATCCTATACGTCAGGCAGATTTATACATTGACTGTGAAGCAAAATGTGACCAAATTTTGCATCTTGTTTCTGTCTCCACTTTGAATGCAGTCGTGCCTCAGAGTTTTCACAACTGGACCTCGTGTGACTCAACGAATCTTCCAATCTACTTATTAGTAACATTGAAGTAGGCTAGAAGAACGTTATACTATAGGCCCGACTAACATAATCACACAGATGTACAAGATGTTGGTGCTTATTGTAATAAGGTATCTTTCCGACTATTTACCCACTATTGCACAGAACGACTAAATTTCCGTCCTAAAACAAAGTGGTCTCAGTTGGGTGTGTTGGCGTACGCGTATCAGACGAACCATGTGGTACCAAACATTCTTGCGATACTGACAACTGAGTACTTTCCAACAGTTCTCGCTTTTTGGTAGTACGGCCTTAATAAAAGTAAACCCTTTCTCCGGAAAAGTGAACATGGCTGGCCTAAGGTCTCTTACTGCGTCATCCGCTAGATCTTCTACCTCATTCTTGTACACAAATCATTGTGGTGGATAGCTTATTTCTTGTGTTCACGGGAAACAAAACTTGTTGCATTAGCAGCAAACTGTTTAACCATTTACGTTTACCTGGAATTAAAAATGTCTCGACGGAAAGTGTTCCCACCCCTTTCTCTTTCAGCTCAGTTTGCAAGTGCAAGTTCGGAATATGTAGTTCTAAATTGAGCTCAAGTATGCTACGGTTTTGCAATCGAACGCGGCGTTATTTTTTGAGTATTTGCATCGAAGTCATATTTTATGTTATACTGATGAAAACGGTCAGTGTAGGAGAAAGCACACATAAATCAGACATATATAATAATGGAACGACATGCATTGTTGAAGTTTCCAGTAAGCAGTGTTAGCAGGAGAGCATTCAGAGAGACCGTCGTTTTCTCATGTAATTCACAACGCTTTTCCTAGAGTTAGTTAATCTTATACAGCTACTGAATATATCCGCAAGACGCTTGGAAATGGGCTTACAGCGCAGTGTTTTGGGATAAATCTGCGAAATAAACTGACCCTGAGTAAGGTGACAGTTATTAATTGTATTATCCACACACCTTGAAAGGTCATCAAGTGTAATGGGTCACTCTGAGCAAAAGATTTTATGTAATTAGAGCTGTTGTTGTTGCGCTGAGGAAGAGATAACTGGAGTAAGGGATAGACATTCGTTTTGTTGCTAAAATGAAGTAGCTGGCAAAAATAGAAGCTTTCTGCTAAAAAGTATGAGGTGCGACGTTTGTCAAGTTCGGAATGTGCCAAGTTCTTGGTTGCAGGTGGTTGTCCGAATTTCGGCTAACTAAAAATTGAACAGCAGTCACAGGTAGCGACAGTTCTACATCAAGCACATCTTTTCACCGGCCTTCTTCAAGAAGTAACACTAGGAGAACTTAAACTTCTTCGAAGCTCTTCAGTGACGCACACTATTGTCAACGCTGAAAATATGAGTGACGTTCAGCCAGAAGTGAACCAAATCTCAGGCCGCTGATCAACAACTTAAAACGTTACTACAGACCTGAGAAACAGGATTGGATTCAATCTGCTTGCGAGATTTTCCGCCAAACAGGTGTCTGCGTCTTCAATGATGATAAACTGGTCACCTAAAAATTACTAGCAAACAAAAGTGATTGAGCGTTAAAATATTATAAATTACGCGTGACTTATACACGATCACTTGTGCGGTGGTCTGAACAGGAACTTAACTGAAACGTGGCAAGATTTTAAGTATCTACAGTGGTAGGAATTATCAGTACTGACGAGTTTTAACGAGGTCTAGGTTCGAGGTTTGTGTTTGTATTCTGAAGAAGCCAGTTGAACTATCGGTCTGAATGCGGAAGCTGTTAACGAATGCTGTTGCCGTTTAGACTCAGGAAGTTACGGTCGGCAATCAAGCACATTTAGCACAATGTGAGCATGCAAAACTACCTTAGTTTCCAAGTTGTATCGTCAGCCGTTTCGTGAGTGATTTATCGTAGTATGTCTGCAGCCATACACAGGGAACACCTCTGTCTTCATTTAAACGTTGCTTGTTACCAAACACACCACCCAGTTAAGCAGGAATGAAGGTAGTGCGTGTGTTGGACCTTATCACCGGGACCTTTCAAAAGACTTCATGATTTTATTTATGGTTGTATTACAACGCGGTGGCAGCAGATTTTTTTCAGTGAGAAACTTGCACAACGACACTTGAAACAAACGGAAGCAGTTCTGCGAATCATCTTCGTGGGTGCTTATGGTACTTAATGAAGATTATTAGTGATGGTGATTCCAGTGCAAGCTACTAGACACATTCTGCTTACTTTAGCCTGAGGCTCACTGACCAATAAACAGAAATGCTTTGTGGTAAATTTCAAAGGAGGAATAAACTACTCTGCTGATTTCGATGATGGGCTAACTGACATGTCTTGAAATTAAACATTTGATGGACAGTTCTAGCTGCTCAATAAACTACATTTATGAGAAACAGCGTTTCACCGAAAACGTGTTCCAACACACATCTGAAGTGTCGGGCAAGCTTACATTCCCGGTTTGGAGGTATACCCGCTTCACGACTGTAAAAATTTGTCCAGGTACACATTTTCATGAGGAAATTGAGGGATTTGCTAGGATGCTACACAGCAGTTAAGCCTGTAAACGCCGCTCATAGTCGATCCTGAAATCCCGGAGTTATTTTTTATTGAAACTGTTTAACTTGAGTTCTCCAATTTTGGTCCGTAACAGACTATTATTATCAGTTAAGTTGACGCTTTGAATTTACAACGACGATAGCGCAAGCAAGTCTTCTGTTTGATCATCCTAAATAGGCTACTCCGAACGATCTCTTGGGAACGGAATTCAGCTAGCCATTCACTGCTACAAACACAGGTTAGTCGCGAGGTTAATACGGGTCTACCAGATGACTGCGGTTTAATCGTTTAGCACACTGTTACCAATGTAGGTAGAAGGCTCAACTTAATCCGGTAGCAGCTTTTATACGTTTGGGGTTGAATTGCACATGCCAGTGTGAATGTTGACAGAAAATCGAATGCAGGATGAGAATTTATTTAGCACCTTTCATCGATGGACTTATGTAGCTGAGATGACAGTATTTGAGTTGAAGGAGAAAAAAGGAGAGTAACATCAGAATAGGCAGCAGGGTCCACATCTTTGACTCAACTCAAAGAATGAATTCAGAAAGACAAGCAGTGACTAGCAGTGGCAGGAGTCAAATCAACCGGTTATCGGAAATGACAAAGGGCCTGAGTATATGATGTATTTGCCAGCTCAATGGAAGATGAGACGTTTTCAGTCCAACACCTCATTTATAAGTTTTGAAATGACCTTAGCCTAAGTCACTAAATTAACCAGTCAGGTTTGCATACCACAAGTGAAACTAAACAGAGAGGCGTTTATAGAAGTTGAGAAATACCAATTCTCTCCAAAACATGAGGATTTTTGGAGCCAAGTGAATACCTAGCAATAGTATAGAAGAAGACTTGTCGATAACACCAAGGATCATCATTCCTAGATATCCAAAATGAACTGACCGCATTTAGTCATGAGTAGTGACTTGTAGAAAACAAGCTTGCTCTCACTGCTTCATTAACAATCTAAATGCAACACAATGACTACATTTTGGAAGTTTTGGAATTTAAGATTTAATTATCGACCTAGAGATTTAAATTTCCTACATCTCGCACATAACGAAATTATTTATGGCATCTGTTTATACATCACACAACAATTGCAGATATCTGCCTTCTGGAATGTCTCATTGTTTTTCACCAATCCACATTCATATTCGTCGTTGTTATACATCCTCAGCGCCGTGGTATCTTGACTATTTAGCAATGTGTATGATCTAAGTAATCGTGTTATGATGAGTCCCAGAAAATAAGCTGGGTGAATCACTTTACGCGCACGCGTGTACCTATCATTCATTATTGTAGAAGCTCTAGTAAGATTGGGAGGAACATACGAGAGGCAATAGATTGCAGGCGCTGCAGAGTGTTATACGACCGCCTCTGCGATTTTCACGTTACGTTAAAAAACAACATGAGTATTGTTATCAGAAAAAACGAACAACCCTGGCATTGTGTAACCTGCGTATATTGTCCTAGACATGCAAACTGTAAATTCAGATTTCTGTACTTCCCTCGTGTTTAAAGTCTGCTCGAATGTTTAAAGTTCTCAAGACGTGAAAAACTTTACCGTCACTAAACAGGATAAACATGTCAGTTGTGTTAGCTACATTGATTAGGCACAACTGTTTACAGCTGTAGCACACATGTTGCTCAACAAGAATCAGTTCGAAATAAGTTGCCGTATTTCTCTTTGGTTACCACGGTAACCAATGCCAACGGGAGTGGCAACACTACACAGATGTGACTACTTTGATTCGGCTGATTAGCGTGATGCCGACGGTCTCTGTAGTATATAACTCATTCAATGCGTCCTAAGGAAAGAACTGTTTAGCATTTCGCAGCGCCCCAAATGTTTGAACAAATTGCATCAGACTTTAGAAAAAATGTTGAACCGATTGGTTCAGAAAGTATTAGGAACGTTGTGCGTTGTATCCATGCTGAGTGAAAGTACGTTTTCACTCCGAGTTTACAAAGGTACAGCACTGACGTGTCCATGTCTCTGATAATGACCTTACTAGTGATTGATTTAGCCCTAACAAAGCGCTTATTCTCCTTCGTCATGCCAGCCAGCCCACGTTAGCCCGACGACATGTGCTGGGATTGTGATAAGTAATGAAGTTTTAGAGCTGCATAACCGATTACCGTCGTTAGAACATATCAAGCAAATGAAGCTTGCTTGTGAGCAGTTGAGGTAGACGTTCTAAAATCATAAACGAAGTTGAAAGCGTGTGTGTTCACATTAATGAGAGTTCACTGTCAAACTGCGTGAGGTGAGTTCATCGCCCAATGTATTACTTTCGGTGTCACACCTACTGACCACAATAGAAAAGTATGGTTTGACGCATATGAACCCATTTATCTGTAATGATTGTGTATTTGGAATTCAAACGAAAACTGGAAGGGGATTTCAACTATCTCAACAGAAATGGATTTTCGTATGTCCATTTAGGAACCGCTGTGTCCAGTAGCCCCCTCATTGGTAACCATTCCTATTGACAAGTGGCTTACGTAATTTTCATAAATGATCTACCGTATGGTTTTTGACCGAGAAACTGATTTTCTATCGAGTGATGTTCAATGTTTTGGACATTTCTCTGATTCGGCTTTAGTTTTCATGTTCGATATCATTATTTCACACGTTTGTTTATGTCCATTGACCATAAGCGAGCATATCTGGCTCTGCTGGTGGGTGTGAGGTAGATTTTGATCGAATTATTACTCGAATTCAGCTGCATTTGGTGTGTGTAGACAATGACAGTTAAATATATATTATCTTGTTTTACTTCAGTGATCCCTACACCTGAAAATATGCTGATCATGTGAATGCCATACAAATTTCCAGATAAATTTTTAATACTTTTTGCGTACTCCAATGGTATAATACTCTCAAGATATGTCCTTGTAATAAACGTCACCTTGGTTGGATGGAAATTAAGTATTACTCGTAATTGGTCACAACCCTATATACATTTTAGCTAGCTGTTTTCAAAAAGGGAAACTCGTGATCATAGGTTACGAATGCCTTGAACATTCCGCAAAGTTGATAAGTATCGTCTGTTCGGTTGAGGAGTTCCGAAGTGTCAGTATTACTGGTTAAAAATGTCCTCGGATACGTTAGTACGTCAGAGCTGCTGACGAGCTTGCATCCGGAGGGTTGTCCACTCTTCCTTCAATTATAACGTTTACTTACAGTTTTGTTCTATTCTGCTGTTTTTCTCAATCTCGTATCTTTAATGTATCTCTAGTTATTTGTTATTCTGCCGCTTCATGAGCTACCTTGATGATCAGCCACAGCGTAAGCCATAACACTTATGAGCACAATTAAAATCCAAAATTGATGAGAGATCACGTGATAAACTGCCTAAGAGCAATGAGAAAATATACATACTTCAGTTAAATAAAATGAAAATAATATGAAAAACAGAAATTTATACTGTTAGACGAAAATGTAGACTTATCGGGCGCTTCAGGCAGCACAAGCAAATAACGAGTTCTAAATCTGTCGCATACAAAAAGTGAGGTACACGCAATTCTCTCTAATTTCTGCCTAAAAGGACGAGTGTTAAGTGGGATGACAAAAGTGCGTGAATTCAAAGCAAATATTTTTGTCGCATGAAGACGTACGCAGTCGAGTTTTTCAGGGGAAAATACCCTACAAGCATTCTCACAACTGCATGTGAAAATCTCCTAAGCTTCAATATGGTGTGCGAATCTACGCTGGCTAAGTTAACTGTTGAATTTGAAATATCTGTTTGTGACTCGTCTGTTGATACCTTCCGCCGTTCTACCTACACAACTTTGGCTATCTGCCAACTTCACCTAGAAGGGCATTACGTTAGTATGCTTATCCATCACCAGTGTAGTTTCAATAAATTTATTTCACTGAGTTATACGTTTTTCTACTTACATTTGTTCAGCTGTCTGCCAGTTTGACAGTTCCCATTCTGATTAATGTTTGCTCACAGTTTGTCCTGTCAGGGGACCGTTTTCCCACGTCCATGAACTGAGGAATCACACCACTCACCGGTTGCAATCACGGGTTCAAACCCGTGTGACCATGACCACATGACTGCCTGGCTTGTAACTGAATGTTAAGTGAAGGCTACTTTTGTGCTTCAAAGGTATATGGATTCCTTGTTGCTTAGCGCAGACAGTTTGTTCTAATATCCCACCAGTTAAGTAATTTATTGTGACCATTACATAATGGAACGTCAAGAAAACCTGTTATTAAGTCATTCGACGGAAATTTTTGCAAAAGAAATTTTTCAGTCAATCTTAGTCCAAATTAAACATTCTTGGGTGTAATGTTGTGTATTTCGTCGGTCTGACTGTAAATAGTCCTAACCACATTAGCCTGAATGTCACTAGGGCGAAATTATAGATTCCGTTATGAGCAATGGGTCAGATTAGGGTGAGATCAGATCAGACACCTGGGAGAAACCCCCGTACATTCCTTGCTAACCAAAAGTATCCTGATTAAAGCAGATTTACGTTGCAAATCAGCTGTTTTTTTGTGAATACTTCAACTTGCGGACACTTACCACTTAATTAAGCTTTCATCTAAATTCGGTTTAAATTTCTGCTCAGAATACACCCCACTTATTTCACATCATCTTATGCGAAACCTGATTGTTTTCACGAAATAGTGACGGATAAAGAATTGCAAATGAATTAATGTTTGACAAAATGCAGTAAGCGATAAGTGATGTCAAGATTAATTGATTGATGGATGAATAGTTTTGGAGTAACAGTTGTGTACATGCCTTTTTTATTGTACGATGCTGGACGTGTTTGAGTCCCGTTTACGGTCTTTGTCGATTCTGCCGAAGGAAATTCATTCTTTTCAAAATCTGTCATTCATCACTGTACAATATCCATTCTGTTTACCAACCAAGTCGAGTTGAAGCAAGAACTCACTTTATGCACTTCAGGAATTAAACATCAAACATTTAAATAAACAAGGATTCCATAGTAAAAAAAATTGAAATTGTTGACTTACTGTTGCTGAAATATCTGGACAAAAATATTTATCTATTAGGAGTGATTTTGGGTGAAGGAGAACAGACATGGCCATATGGGGATTGTTTACCGAAATTATCATATCTTCTCTATATGAATGGGTGGATAAAACGAAATAAGGGGGGTTGTTGGGATAAGCTAAACTTTAGACAACAGAAAGGTCAGTCATTATCATGCAAGTAGAATAGTAAATTCGATGTGAGTAGACGAGAAGTAGCATCAGCATTAGTTAAGAAAAAATTGAATGCCACTCTTCAGAGGGCTAGGGAGAATTGTTGTAGAGATAGGTGGTTAGTTTGATACTTGCATAAATTTACGACGGAAAACCATTATATGAAAATATAATGAGCTACAGACTTAGACAGTGAAACTTGAATCTTTGAACTGCCGAAAACTTTTGATAACCAGAGAAGTTCAGGTGGGGAAAAGTACTAAATTAATATAAATATTTTGGGCGATGAAACCCATGGATTGTTTTTTCATCCCCAACGTCCTGGCTAACCTTTAAAAGTCGATATTCTGGTTCTTTACGGAGTACAATTAAAACTGCTGTTGAACTTTTTGGGCTAATAGGTCCCATCAGCCAGTTCGGCAAAGTAAATTATCGTTCCGAATGTTAGTTCATGATGCTGATAGCATCTGAGGATTTTAACATGAGGCGATTTAAACAGAACTTATATAATGAACAACTATAAAATTGGCAGAGTACAAATCATGGAAAAAGCAAATTTGTGAGTTATGCGACGGTCCTGGGGCAAGTATTTATCAATCGGAAAGTTTCTAACAACAAGCTTCTGACAGTTTGTTATAAAGTTCCCCAACTGGAAAAATTAGTTTCTCGTCGGCGCGTTTGCAATCATTTCTCCAATTCGCAGATCAAAGTCGTTGAAATAGAGTGCACAAGATAAGCAAGTTCCTGTTAGGCTACATCGGTTATTTCTACGCACGCTTCAGTTACAGATAAGAAGGAAGCATCTAGTAGACATTCAACGCCAAGGTTGAAAGTATTAACACCACCAAGTGTAACTGTTTGTGCACATGTACTATCTTTCTCACGCACTGTTGCAAACTGTCAATAAGTTTAACATGAAATACAGCGTGATACTTGTCGTCTGACCGCTGAGCTCGTAACACTCACCAGATGTCACTCACTGAATACAGTCATTCTATAAAACAGTCACTTCTCATTCAATTTAGTTACCTTTATATTTTGAGTAAAGCTTCGAAAGTTGTTGGAACAGAATGTATAAACCTCGTCAATGATGTTCATACAAAACTATGCTCAAAAGCTACCTGGCCTTCTTACCACCGAAGGGCTATTCACCACAGCGCATATTATCCATCTAAAGGTGAACGTTTAACAGAAGTATTGTACATTCAGGTGAATTCACCGAATATACTATGAAATTATGAGTCGTGTGAACAGTTAGAATTGGTGAGTTTAGTCATATCCCTGATAGTTTTTTGTTGTATAGGAAACAAACAGTGTGCATCTAAATCCTACCAGGCTGAATGTTATTAATGCGGTGAACTGAAGAACTTTGAAATATATTTTCACTTCAATTTATCCAACTCCCGTTGTGCGCTACTTATTATCTTTCATTGCGAAATGATATCAACAGGGACTTCTCATAGATTTCTTTGTTTGTTCATCATCGCATGCGTCGTTAAAACTCCTTGCAGTGTTCTCCAGTGACTTTCTTCGCAAATTCTGAAAGTTTGCTTATCCAAAATTTCCTCTAGTTTCTCTATCCACTCTCACTTTCGTTAAATTAGCTACCAGCTTTGAAAGGAGCATTCGTGATAGTGAAAATCTTAAATTTTTTTTACAGTAACGGCCTGAAGAAACCCCTCTGTAACAGTAAGGTTCATAGCTCGATTTGAGGATTTAGGTGATGGGATATCCACTGATCTAGGCACCTGAGTTGCAAACTTTTTGTCACCAAACCTCAATTTGTTTAAGTATGGAACGTTTACAACCGGAATGTCACTTACCGGTCATCTCAATGCCTAGAGATCCGTTGATCGCAGCGCCTGCAATAGATAATGATCATCAGACAGCGGCGATTGTAAATTCAACTATAAACTTTCCACAGCCATGTTTCGGTCAACCCAAACAAGACAGTTATCAAACGCGGGGATGATCGCAATCAGAAAATAGAATATCAAACTTTGCGCCAAGACCCAGTTTGCACAGGCAATGGGTTTCATGACCAGCCTTCTACAAGGCACCTAAAGTTCCAGTCGGACGGGAATCCCACACTCCAATTAAAATGTGGTCGCATACGGATAACATACTTCATCCAAATCTATCAAATGATACACCGTCCGGCTAGATTTTACCTGCATTTGGTATTCTAGAGTCCAGTCTTTCTTTGTGTTGGAAAAAGTACGAGATTCAGTGTTGAAGAATACATACATTAAGTGTTTAACTTAAAGTAGTATTTTAACAAACACAGACCGGACAAAATATACATGTGAATTATTGTTCATTCACACGTTCCAAAAATACTCTCATCTTTTCGGCTTGATTGGTGAATTGTCTATTAACTTTGGGGTTGACAGTTACCTTGCGTTATGCGCTAATTAGTGTGAGCTCTCCGTAGGTAATGGAAACCTACCTCACGCAAAGATTCAAAACGAAGCTACCTGCCAACAATATTTCTTTTTATCATTGATTACTTTTTGGAGGTGGACTCTCTCAATAAAAGACTTTTACAGTCTCCACGACCAGTAATGTAATGTCCCACAACGTAGAAGAAATCTTGGCGTGAAAAATTCGAGACGTGATTCAAATGAAAACCATCACAGAAACAACGAGCCAAAGTTAGGCAGGCGTTCAGCAAGTCGGGAACCCAAAGGTCTAACATGTGAACTCAGTTTCATTCCTAGTCCACGGTGCAATTTGGCAGTCACCAACTAACCCGAACGATCGAATACGCCCGCACAACTACTCAAGTGCTTGTTTGAATCTACCAGCTTCACTTGTGAACGTTCAATATTTATTATCAATAAGGGACACAGTTGCTAGTCAACCTCGGTAAATGGGTACAGGCAAACTATGCGTAGATTGGGAAGTCAATACTCAATCCTACAATAAGAAACGCACAAAATTTTCATGTAATGTACGTTACACCTTTGAACAAACTCTGGAAGCTTGGTGTTTTCGGTTTTATCTCTGAAGGAGTAACCCACTCAACTAAATTCTGTCACTATACGTCAGTGATGTTGATTTGAGTAATTTATTGTAGTGAACGCTTGGATTGGAACTTTGGCGTCAACAATGAAACAAACTCCTAGTTAAATAATATTTAGTCTTGAGAACACTGTTTACGTTTCTTACAGACGGATGTGCCAGAGCGGAGGTGAATTTGTAGAAAACTCCCTAACATCTGCCTTGAAGTCATCCAGTCTCTTTCATCCATTTGATTAAGGCAGATAAAAAATGTTGGCAGCTAACGTGTATCCGGAAAGTTTTTAATGTTTGCAACAGGAAGACGCTGAAAATGGCAAGCTGCAGTGCTGAGAAAAAGAGCCCAATTGTGTGAATACTATTCACAGGTGATTAGTTCATCAACAGCGTATGTCACAGACTGACACTGACGTAGCAGCTCACAAACCAGCTACCAGTCGTGCAATAGAGGGCTGACTATGTTCACAGTGGTGGGACTAATCCGGTCAATATGTCTGTCACGTAATATACCATTTTAGTTGCAGTCGCACTGAAGTGTACAGATACCTCTGTCAGATCAGCACCTGAACCAGCATATGATGTAGCATATTTCCAAGTGGTCGTTAACCGTAACTTCGTAAACGACCCGATGACTAAAGAGAAGTTGATGGACCGGCTTCATCGGTTGGTAAAGATAGTCCATCAGCCGGTCACCTAGTTGGCTGTATCGGATCATTCGCATACACTAGTGAGACAGATGTGTGGTTGAGTCCAAATGTGAAACGTCCGAGCACTCTGAATGGCTTTGTCTGTTAATTAGTAGATCGTTTGCCACGTTTACGTGTGCTGGGACCCAAGTTTTCCCAATGGAAGCCACTTCAAATGCTGCAAGATAATGTTACTCAACCGTAATCCGAAATTACTAGTGAAGCAACGTTGATCAGACAACAGCGGCCATTGTTGTTTCACCAATCTCCTTGTAATGGAATTGTTTTTGTCAAAAATGCACATGAGAGTAAGGCTATTTATTCGTTCCGTTTACCTGTCGTTGTTTTGTGCTGTCTGTGTGCAGCTGGCTAGTTTTAACGTAAGCGACTGATGAGAGTAAATCGAAGTTGACATTTCTCGACACGCATCTCATTTCTCCTCTGGCCGAATTCACTGGTATGATTGGTAAGCGATTATTATCAACCTAAAACATTATACTCGCAAGTCATCGCGAGGGCTAAATCAAATTGTAGCAGTATGGTCACTACCCACTGTTCACGAAGTAGCGGAGGAATTCGTAAGCGTTTAAATCACGCTCAACCATGATTCATTGAGAGGGGAAGACAAACTGTGATAACACTGGCGGTTTTGGTACATTTGAAATTATGCAGATAAATAGAAAGAACCAAACCAGTCTGCACAATGGTTCAGCAGGAAATTCAATTAAATGGAACACAGCAGTATATAAAAGTATGGGTGGAACGAGTGTAACACTGAACAAACATTTTGATGACCCCCATGTTCTTTCAAGTTTACCCTCCTTAAAGTGTACCGTATGTAGATATGCTACGAAAGAAATACGTTATCTCCAAGCATGATATTTTTGCAGTCAACGCAATCTCAATTTGCTTATCTTTCCATTGAAAATATTGAAGGAAAATCGATATCGATAAGGAACTCAGTGATTACAAGTATAGTGTAAGTAGTACGATGTTATGCAAATTGTCATGGTAGCTACCAACACGGTGCTGGTCGCGTGTTAAAACTAGACTGATTTTCGGCGAAACAGCGTACTCCAAGAAGTCGAATACACAACCTGTGGACATGTGTCAGGAAGGTGAGCCAGATACGTGTAAACCGGGTCGCGGCAACCAGGTCAATGCGACTGTGGGAGGATGCACATGTTAACGTGTTTGGAAAAGCAATCAGCAACCTTCCGTCTGATCACCGGAGGAAAGTTCGTGTGGCCTAGTTGATGAACGCGTCGACCGCCATCCTGTTAAGTTCTTTCAAATCACGGGTTCATTTCCATGATGTAATTAGTGCTGTAAAGATTCAGCAAGTATCGTGAATATGCCCAGTTTAGTCATGAGAAAAAACGCGTAGCAAACAAGTTTGTTTTCAGTGCTTCATCATCAGGCTAATCACAACACATTTATGTGGGTTCGCTGGGGGTAGTATGTCCGTGGAGTGAGGGATGTTGATCATTAATGTTCAGTTATTCAAACTGGTGAAATCCAGTTATATAGCGCCAGTTAACTGGGTTGTCAACGTTTTCGGAAAATCGGTACTCCTATATAACAGATCGATCCGCGCTATCGATACAGGGCTACGGAAGGTTCAGTATTTTGACCAGAGGTTTTTGTGAGCATAACGGGGGCGAATGTAAGCGGATTGCGATGGCTTCTGCAATGGCTAGTAGACGACCTTTGACCCACTTTGATTGCGCTCCACCGACTCAATAAATAGGCTTGAACGAATAGGCCATGCTGATCAGATGATTCGATTCCACCAAATGAGTAGCGACAGCTGATGAGCAAACATTGGTCTCGGACGCATTTTCAGTCATTGGACTGCGTAGCTTGACAATTCTGAGGATGTACAGGCAATGTATCTTTCAGCTGGGGACGCAAAACTGGTGTGGATGTAAACCGATTGCGTAATTGAGCTGCGAAATAGGTTTTGTTAGGTGCTACTTTAAGTTTCCCGGTTATATTTTCAGCATTACTATCGCCTTTGAAAGGCAAAGTAATATAGATAGGTTTTTGTCTACAGTTTGCGGCACACGTACCTTTGTGTTAACTATCATGTGGTTACAAATAAACTGTTCTGGATAGCCATTTTCAAGGAGTGTGTTGAATATAAACTGTTTTTCTCCCTCTGTGGTGTCATCTGAGCAAATTCTCACGGCCCTATCTAGCAAACATCGGACTACGTTCTTTTTTGTCTCAAAGGTACGAAGCTATTAAAATTTGTATACTGTCCTGTCCAGGTTGCTTTACGATATACCTTACGTTGTATTGTATCGTCCTCACTGGGTGACATGAACAAATCTAAGAAGGCCATCTCTCAGAAAGTTCCACCACTTCAATTTCCATTACTGCGAAAATGTTTTCAAGAAAATGCTTACCAGTTCCCTCTGGATTTGTGGTGGATGCTTTCTGGTTTGCATGCGATCCACAAACATAGAACAGACTTCAACGTACTAGGAAAGATGTTACCATGCACGTTTGCTCATGTGAAGAAATCCTTTTGTATGAAGACCACACCAATCGCTAATGCGAATAAACTTTGATACTGATACACTCATTTCTATATGGATGCCCTCAAACTTACAGCAAGTAAATGTTTGTCTCATCAACCAACCTTTATGGCAACAGGCTGACTTGAGAGGTGTGAAGCGGAGACCTGTTGTTAACATTGTGCATCAGTAATCGAGGTTATGTTCAAAATGTTTGCGGGTTTTTGTGATAGCGATTTGTACAGAAGTCCTAATCGTGGGGTCATCGGTTAGAGCTAACAGGACAATCACTGTCTTTTCTTCAATCGCTCAGGTGATCTGAGTACTACTCGTGGGGACAGTGGTTGAGCGTTTAAGAACGATACTTTGGTTGCGCTTAGGATGAGTTCAACGGCCCAGTGGTCTAATCAGTCACCTCGTGAAAGCGTGACCGAAGTTCTGATCCCTGTAGTGCCAAGGATATTCGCTATTTTGGAAATATAAGAACAAGCCTCGGGTCTAGCGCTTATGGTTGAAAGTATTTGACTGATGATTTTATTGGGAGGAGAGTTATATCAATAACGAGTGATGTTCAACTAATCCTTATGCTGACACCAACCACCGCATAGACGTTAACAAGGCATTCCGGGTTATCTACAGAGTGGCCAACGCCCAACCAAAAACAGTCCGTCAGCGTATTCTGGCGACTGCCGAATCGATTGCAATCAGATTACGCAACCCTTATCTGTGCTCTGAAAAGTAGTTTGTTCAGTCCCCGCAACTTCCGTGGCCACAGATCAATCACACCCAGTCTAACCACACACAAACATCTGACCATGACCGTGTGACACAACACTTAGTCAACGTCCGGTCTGGGCCGAACCAATCATCGTGTGAAGTCATTCGTTAACAGTCAGGCTCTGTTTATGCGGTTTGACTTATGACGCCTTGATGAAAACCTATGTAATTGCATTGACTTGAGAAAGAATTATCGAAAACAATTGTTCGTCACATCGTTACTTCTGACCTTATGGGATTTTTCCAACATATTAAAACCATCAAGCTAGTTCATTAGGTTACATGGTTTTGTCCGACTTTGCACAAATTTTCATGGTATTTTAGTGACAAACAGTTCAGCGGTCATATTTTGTTCAGGTAACTCGAAAGCTATACAATTTGAGCAGGGAGGTTATTTTACAACGGCACATAACCCTGAATGTTTGGCCTTATTGAACAAAAGAGTAGAAACCAATGCATGCAATAATGTTAAATACGATCGTTAATTAGTTAATCTTAGTTTACTTCTTCACAATTTGTAAGGATTTTTCAGCCCCTAAAGTTAATTTACAACCTATTAGTATGCATGATAATCCAGAACTCGTAAATAAAACATAAAACTTGAGGTTACAGTCTAAATCTTATCGTTGGTTTGTAAATATTAAGCGAGATGCAAGTTGGCCTTCTATATTCACTTTTGAATAGTGACTGAGTAAATCAACAGCAATGACTTTAGGAAAACAATCAAACATCGTAAAATTTGTGAGCTTTGTGCCAGTCCAGAACAAATGTTTGATCTTCCTCTGAATGTTTTTGATGCCGTAATCCACTGAGCAGACAAAACAACTTTGTTCCTGTCCACCATGTTGATAAATCAATCAAGATACCTTGATCGAAAACTTTCACATTTTGAATGGTCTTTTACGCCAACTCAGTTTTTGGGCAGCTAACCAACGGATTAATTATTGGATAGCATCTCATGCTGCCTGTTTTAAACTGTATGTGAAACCATTTTCCCCGGTTAAATATGGCAAACTGTATAAGGAGATAACAGTGAAATCGATTTGCTGTTCCGGTCGAAATTAATGACACATTTGTGTCAAACTCATCCAAAAACTTTCAGTCGAAACTGCTCGGCGGTTAACAGCTAGAGACTTTCTGATCCGCGGATGGAAAATGGACTTCCTGAAAAACTGGAACTGACGTCATTGTACTAGAGAGAGCGTGGATAAGATGTTTTAAATTGACTTGAAATTAAGACGTGGGAATTTGGCTTGGTGTAAAACAATGATAACGTGTGAAAAACTTGACTGGTGTTATCAGTAGGACTCTGAGTGGACACTTAACGAAACCCACACTACCACTCTGGAATTAACCACACGTTTACCTATAAAGTATGCTATTTATAATGTTCCCGCACAGCTCTCATATTACAGGGAAAATGCAGCTGCGGGATTAGGACGAGGCTGAGTTGCTTTTTGAAAAAATGACCAGCTTGTATGGGAACGACTGTTTTGGTTCACATTACAATAGTATATTTTGGCGATATTTAGCAGTTGTGCGGTTTGACTATACAGGTGATGTATCTGTGGGACCAGATGAAGTAGCCTACACTTTGTACTACCGCAGACCAGAGTGAAGATGGAAGTTGAGTTGAATCAAAGGACGTCGGTTTGTCTATCGATTTTGGCAAGTAATTCCAGCGATTGTCTTGATACGGCCACCAGCTTGCTCTTTCACTGGACTGTCATTGTGTTGAAATGACCAGTTTGCCTCTGCCATACTGCCGGCTGCATACTAGTAGATATGTGAACGACAACGAACTTGTGTGCTTATTACTTTGACATGGGATATTAGGATAAGTTTATAAAATGAATCAGGAATATGACATCTAGTATTTACTAGACAAACAACATTTCGCTTGTTTCGAAACATCGGGATACACTTCGGGCATGTTGTAACCCCTGAACATATGTGTCTAATTTAGTAGTCATTCGTACTGTTATCATTCTGAGCATAACATCAATTAGACTTGTGAAACCGACTCATTGTCACTAATTATAATTTCGGTGATCTCGAAGACTAATCACTCTATTGCCATCTTCAACTTCAGCAGGGTGAGAGTTCTGTATCCATCGAAACGTAAACTAAGCGCACTTTGGCAAAACAAAACTACACGCATGAGCGCCGTTTAACCACGATTCTTCCCCCGATCTCCGAGATTAGGCGTGTTATAAATCTCCCCCCTAAGTTATGGCGTAGCTAAGTTGGCCGTCTGACGTGATCCATTTACAGTTGAAATATATTATGAGTTTTCGAAATAACCAGAGGTTTCTCTTGTGTTGGACGTTACTTGCTAGGTGGAGCAAGTAACTAATCAGAAACACTTTGTAATGAAGAACAAATAATTAGCGGAAAAACAGTGCTAGTTCAATCTACACAACTAAGGGCATATAACTGTTAGGCAAAAAGCCTTGTGGGTCGTTCGGATGTTTATGAACAACCACTCCGTCTGCGTGTTTAGGACGTAATTTGAAGAGGATGAAGATAAACCACAACAAAAGTGGAATGTCGTGTGATTACATTTTTTTACGGTTCCTCAGTAAAACAGGAAATAAAGTTGGGAAACATCAGACTAACTGGTGAGGTAAACGAAGAAGTTTTAATAAAATTGCGATGACTCAAACCTGATCAAAATTAGTGCTACACTTATAGGAAGTAATCCTGTAAATATCAACCATTTCATGTGTGTCCCTTTGAAAAAAGTACAACAGTTAACGATGCACAACAATACAACTGAGATTTTAGCCAAGATACAACTACATTGATAAGTACCATTTCTAAAACCATGTATATTTCACAGTTCCGGACTCCAAGCTGGGTAAAGGTGAGGAGTTCGTGCGTATATAATCCGGTTAGGTTCATCCCGTTTATTATGAACACAGTTGTATGTTTTGCTATAATTTGAAACAAGCAACAAGGATAGTTCGAAAAGTTCTTTAATCTTGTTGTATGCGTTCCTATCCATCGATACATATTGGTATAGGTTGATGCAATAAAATATTCTCACTTGAAGCTCTGGTAGTTAAACATTCCAGGTGTTCATATGTCATTTGTAACGTATCAATGGTGCATTACAAATATGGCAAATTTCTATTAATGTCCGTTAAAGTTCAGCCCTTTAGTGATTTCATTTATTCTGCTTACGATAGAAATCAGTTCGTCAATATTGTTAATTTGTGCGCGGTAGATACGTTTGAACAATCGATGAGCTCAGTACAAGTCTGATTCGTAGTCGGAGATATCAGGTGGTAACATAAATTGCAAACTAACCTTGCTATGCTCAGATCGTTGTGTTCATCTTTTGAAGTTGGTTACGTCTAATCAAAAAGGTAGGTCGCTTTAATTATAAGCCAACTGACATTATGTGTAAGCTCGTTGTACTGTCATGGATAACAAGGGATAAGTAGCCTTGTATCTATTAGGGAGAATCTGTGGAACCTCCCACCCTCAAGCAGTTTCAACTGTGTTTGCCTCCCTAATCTGCCTACATCTGGAAGCGAACACGTACGCCTGCCGTCCTTACCTTGAGAGGAATTTGACACTTATTGAAGTTTTTTAGAGACGGACCACTGGAAGATCAAGGAGACTAAGAAAAACCCTCTACTAAGAGTGACCGACAGAATCAGGTCAGTTCTCAGTTAGTTGCACGCACTTCAGAGGAAACCTGTTCCTTACCCACAAGATATATCACACCCCGGGTCACCAATTTGAACACCTCTGACCGAAAAATTTGAGTGTTTTAGCAGCCACTCGCGGAAAATGAGTAGTGGAAGAGGCAGGTTACCTTGTAGGCAGAACTGCTTCACACTTAAGGTATATCCACAGTAGAACGCGTTGCCCGCCTTGAAGTAATACCCACTCGGCAAACATGTGGTAGGCACCCGGTGCCACAAGTTTCCTAACCACCACTCTGGCATGGATCCACAGACCATCGAATGGGCAGGTCTAACGGGATGTCCATTTGACATGTTTCAGTGTTCGTTGCTACAATGGTTGCAGTCTGCAGCTTCACTGAAATTTCCTTTTATTTATTTCCATTCACCTGTTCGTCACACCTCTAGTTTGTGCAATACAATTAACATTCGACCAGCACAGAGATAGGAATCCAAAAACAAACCAAATTCGCCCTCCTGTGACAGCATATGCACGTAGAATAAATAATGAGCGGAGTGTCTCTGTTTACTCCCCTCTGAAACTTACACAAGTTATGTCCTTATTCTGAATGTTTGACAAGTTCTACGAGCAGCTAGTCTGAATCGCTGTTCTTCCGACAAATGAAAACGGGCACATCAAAACGATTTGTCGAATTAATCCCAGCTTGTTGATCTTCACTGTGGCGTATCATCTCCAGGCTCAAAGTTATGATTATGAAAACGAATCTATGACTGAAGATCTGACTTTTTGTTTAGAAAGAAATTTAACGGGAGATTGGCAGAAACGTACACCAAATTGATGTCTCGCAGGTGATAATCAAATTCTGCTGGTAGATACCTAAACATGATTGCTTTTCCAGACCTACGGTCACTGAAATGTAAGTGTTATTTTCACGCGGATGGTGGGAGGCAGTAAATGTTTCACTGTTTCCAATTATGAAAAGTTTGTCATAAACATAGCAAAAGTTAATATCGGAACTGAGGTTTACTTTTGCTAAAGATCATTACTGATAAACATTCAAAAGTCTGGTTACATTCGCTTGTGAATAAGACTGCACGATCTTCTCAGACGTCGTTGACTGGAAGAAACCTGGGAATGAAAAGACTATACTCAGTTGTCTGATTGACTTCAGCCAAAATCTCACTAGTAATCAGTAGCATACATACTAACATTATGTTTTAAACCTATGGAAGGATACACTGATTCGGCGGCTGAACAGAACTGAGCTTTGTCGGATAGGAATTTTCCAACCCGAAGTTAAGAAAATGAAAAACTTTGATACCGAAAATAACGTAACTCTCCCTGCTAATTGCCTCCAAGTCAACTCATAAGATGAGAGCAAAAATGTCACAAGGTTCTGTTCCTAAAGTTGTGTGACAAACGAGCAAAACAGAATATGCGTACGGTGTATGACGATCTACAGACATTCTCAAATCGAAAGACTGATGAACATTTACAAAAATATCAATTAAGGTATCAATGCCACCAATGAAAGTAGCGGATTAGAGGTCTAGCAGGCAAAAAATGACGGGGGTTATCTATTGGCTGTTTTGGGAATTTCAATGTCTTGTTGAACAAAACCGCTTGCATATAGAAGGAGGGGACTTTTGATGAAAAAATGGAGTTCTTTGACGTATCTGGCTACATCAAAACGTTCTGTAATGTAAGTTGGAATAGTTGTAGGCGATGCCCGTATGATTCAACCGTCATTGTAGGCTGTGTATCTGGATGAAGCAACGAGTTTATTTACGGAGGAGATAAGGCAGTGTTGTGAGAAGAAAAGCGGTAATTGTGATGTTTTATTGGTCTGAACCAGGATTTTTCTTTTAATCCTAGCTCTGTTCAGCGTATACTGATCCACTACACTCAATATCATTTTTCAGCTAAATAATACCGGAGTCTTGTCGAAAGTGTCCAGTACGACACTAATCCACGAAGCAGATACAAATCGAATGCATAGTCAACATTACCACCTGGCGTACTCATGTAAATTAGGAGCAGAAACGGGTTCTAAATAGTCTTTACAAGAACAACTGTTGGTAGGCAAGTGGAAACCTTGTCATCAGGATCTTATTTAAGTTACTGTTCAGATCTTATTTATTTATTTAGATCTTATTTAAATCCAATTCAAGATCTTATTTAAGAGCTTATTCAAGAAAATTAAAACTTCGAGTGATTGGGAACATAAGTCTAGTGTAATGAAAAGTTTCGCCTCAAAACCAGCTTTCTTACAAGACTGCTATCCAAACGGGCTCCCTTATGTTATAGGACTAGCTACTCAGCAAGAGTCAACAGGTTATATCATTAGTGCATCATAAACCAAAACCGGACCAATCGTTTTTGAATTACAATGAAGGTGACTTATCTATTCACACCAGCCTACACCGGTTCACTTGTTTGAACCGACCGCAGCACGACGAATTTCACTCACGCCCCTCTCAATACTATTATTCAGGATCTCCAACGAGTGGGTAATTGGAACCATACGTGTTGGAGATCCGTCTATAAACCTTGACTTCAGTTAGTGTGATAAACAGATTCGAACAAAGATGTCCTCACCCATGGGTCCAGCTGATGAAGCTGGTCACACAAACTGCACGCTATTTGTCGCTCAACCATCACTGAACTGGATAGTGTGAGGAATTTTCTCCTGCGATTCACAGAACAATTTGTCGGTAGTCAACAATATCACTAATACTGCTATTTCAGGTTACCGATTAGCTCTGAGAAAGCATTTTTACGTGAAAATTCAAGCAAACATATGTGGCATAAGCAGAGAGACCAGTCTGTTATATCCTACCATTTTCAGGAGTATGTGATTCACTTTAACAAAAATGTTAACTGGTGCTGTTTAACTACAACAGGAAAAATAAATACGGCGCCGAAATATTAGTGTATTGAAATTTGGATAACCCGCCACACACACAAAGTGAAGCAAGTAAATAAAACAAAACCTACAACTGACCGATTTCATCTTAGTTCGAGATAGATTAATATTTTCAACTCCTAAAAAACTGAACCAACTTACACTTCTGTAGTTGCCCTAGCAACCACTCATCCAACCTGGTGACATCGACAAACGTGGCTAAAAGAATCCAAAATTTACAAAAAGCATTATAGAACCCATCAAATTAAGATTAATTGGCATTATGTAATACGGCTTGCTTTCAAAACGCAGTCAATTTTG
Source organism: Paragonimus westermani (assembly GCA_008508345.1). Taxonomy (NCBI): domain Eukaryota; kingdom Metazoa; phylum Platyhelminthes; class Trematoda; order Plagiorchiida; family Troglotrematidae; genus Paragonimus; species Paragonimus westermani. The sequence continues at coordinate 347,922 of QNGE01000038.1, read as the reverse complement.
ATTTATTTTGCCTCATTATTCATGATCACCAGAGTCGGAAAAACAGTGGGGACGGATGAGAGCACTTCAGAGAAAAAGTTCTATAACTCCGTTCATCTCAGTATATATTGAGGTGTGAAAGTGTGAACAGTATGTTTATGACGGATTTTGAATGCTTCATATCGATATCTCCAGTCCCACGAGAGGATGTGTGGTTGTGTCTCTGAGTACGTGGTCCTGTTTGGTGTTTGGTGGATTTCTATTAGTAATAAAACCTCAACTTTATTATCCAGTATTTATAAACCTGCAGGGTTTTACTGAGAGCAAATCTGCCGATTTCTTTAATCACAGAGCAAGCATGATAATTATAAATACAAAACAATTCATTTTACTTCTCACCGTCTAACCAGTACATTAATGCAAGAATCGCTCTGTCCTGGCTCGCATTCATCAAGCTACTATGAAATTAGCATCCGCAACCCGTTTGTCCACTCGAAGTCTCTGTGAACAAGGCCAACCTTCTGGTGTTTGTAGGGGAAGAGTTTGAATATCTGGGGCTGTTGATGATAAGCGACTAACGCGCTAACTAATGATTCGATAACCATCTTCGCGTGCATATATTACTGGTTAGGATCTATGACATTATTAGATATAGAGGGCAGTATTTTATGGGGGCACATGGGATAAAGATGAGCAAGAATTGTGTTCACTGATGACGGCGGTGAACTTTCAGATGCTTGAAATATTGCATGGTTGTAATTGCGAACTAATAACCTACCAATAGCTCAACGAGTTGATAACTTCTGTGGTTTCGAATCCGAGAGAATGGTTCTGACAGTGTGGTCAGATGTTTGAGTTCTCGGAGCAGCTTCGCCATTCTTATTGGAGCAATTTATGCGTTACTCGGATTTATGGTTGAACTTTTAATGGTGATAATTTGGGTAGGCTAGTGGATCGTCAGCAGCACACAGGCCAGCAAGGTCGACGTGGAAAATTGGATCGGACTTTCATTCCGACCTTTGTACCAGCGAGTACCACCGATGAACCATGACATGAATGAAACTCTGGTCGAATTGTTCAAGTTGGTTAGTCTAGGTGCACGCAAGACGCACGACCAAGTGTAAATCGAGTCAAGTCAGTATAAAATTCTACGAATGGAACGACAGTCCTTAAGTCAACGGAAACAAAGATAATATCTACAGGTACATTTCATTCTGTTCGGTAAAATGGTAAAAGTGCGGTGAGATCATTAAAATTGAAAGTCAACCCAGTCATAACAGAAATATGGAAAAATACTTAACAGTAGATCCCCAAAATTCTGCTTGCCTTGCATTGTTTCGACGACATGAATTACTTGTTCAATTGAGAATGACACAAGCTGCATAGGCGGTTCAATGTTGAGGCTTCTAAAACTGACGTTATGGGTAAATGTTAAACATTTTTGCAACAAACTACCCCCATTTTAACCTGGACTATGTACTTCTGGCGTTAACACAATATACTGTTCCCAAGGCGAATGCTACAGTGTATTTGACTGAACTGTGGAAACGCAGATGTGCGAGCAGCAAAACAAAATCAGCGGCATTGTAAACTGTACGAGCTCTTCTGTTGACATTGGTCTGATACCATTCACTCGATTTGTTGATATTGTGTGAAGCATAATGTTGACTAATTTTCACCTTGTACATTGCACAGAAATTGAAATGTGCGCAATCAGATGTTTCCTAGGTGAATAAAAACGGGTGGATGTTAAAGCTTACTTACTGTATGAAAATTATGGAAGTTGGGATCAACGTTTCGTGAGGCTTGGAAAGTGCAGGAGGTCCCACACAAACTGTGTTTTCAGACTGACCAGTTCAAGAATGAGCCTACGCACCTACCCCGACTAACCCTAAATACGATGTTCAGTTTTTTCAGTAGTTAACTGGCACAAAATTCAGTTTTATTGTGCCAACACTGTGAATCAGCTGCAGTGAAACTGCTGAATAAGATTGTAATAGAAGTGTCTGAAAGCTAATCTTTATTTGTGCATTCAATTGAACAAAAATTTTATTGCTTCAAAATTTGATAGCTGTCAATCCAGTTTCTTAATAACTGAGGAAGAACATTACGAACTGTTGCTATTTTGCTTATCTGCACCACTGAAAAACGTAAAATATGACTGAAAACGCAAGCGCTAATAATAACACAACAGGTCACGAAATAAGTTCACAAGAAAATAAGAAATGCTATCAGTTCCAGGGCAGATAATCGGTCTAAGTCAATACATCCTTATGAATTAATCATGTGTGAGAAAAGGTACAGCAAGGGATCGAATGGTTCAGTATCAGTTTCAGAAGGATCTGGTCAAGTGTACAAACTGTCGGTGACTGCTAAGATAGTGATCACGATTACGTAATCTGTTCGGTCCGTACGTGAATATCAGGTCTTGGAAGATTCAGTGTTCTTACAAAACGTTTTTGAATACGACTGCCAGTAAGCGCTCTTTGACATGTTTTGATTGTAAACCCGGTGCGCGATAGATAGGATGAAATGAGTCATTGAGATCGATTGAGTGGTTGGGCTCCATTAGGTGTGCAGCGATAGAATACGAGCAAGATTTTTTCAAGCCCCGATTTAGCCACACTGCATGATGCGTCCAAATGCGTTCGGATAGTTGCCGTGTGGTGCGGCCTATACACCTCGTTCCACAGGAACAAACAAAATGATATACACAGTAAGAAACAGCATGAACTGGCAATTTATCTTTCAACTGAGGTCGCAAAATAGGTATGGAATTAAACTGGACTCGCAGTTTTGCTGCAAAATAGGTGTCGCTTAGGGTTACGCTAAGTTTATTGCTTTTATTCCCAGAGGAATTGTTGCCCTTAAAAGAAAATGAAATATAAAGACTTTCTCTCTACGGTGTGCGAATTGTCTAATTTTGTGCCACTTAACACATGTCTGGTCATTTTCAACTAGGACGTTAAATACGAATCGTTTTTCCTATACCAGGGTATTGCTCGTGCATATTTTCGTCGCTCGATCGACCATACATCGGATAAGATTGATCTTTTGTCTTAATGGTACAAAACTATAGAAATTCGTATACAGTCCGGTCCACGTCAACTTACGGTGTACTTCCCTTTGTATCGTCCCATCTGAGCGGCGGGTCATGAAGACGTCTAGGAACGTGATGTCGTCAGGTGACTCAGGCTCCATGGTGAAACGGATATTCCTGTGGGCTGAGTTGAACCGTTCCAGTATTTCTCTGGGGCCTATTGATTCATCCGTTATGCAGATAATGTCATCTGCATATCGCTTGTAAAGAGTAAAAGAGTTAATCTGAGTTGCTAGCGCTCCACTTTCAAGCTTTGACATAAAAATATCAGCTAGTAGTGGTCCTAACGGTGACCCCATTGCTACCCCCGTCCTTTTGTCATATAGTCTACCGGAAACTTGAAACGGAACCTTATGGGTACAACGGTATAACAACCGTTTCAATTATTCTACCGGTAATCCCACATTAAGGAAGTTGTTCTCAAGATAATCGTTCAGAAATTCGATTGTTTTCCTGATCGGGATATTAGTGAATGAGGATGTTACATCAAGCGAGAATATTCTTTTTCTTGACACACTAAGTTCCTTCAAGCTTTTAACGAATTGAAATGAATCCCTCAAACTGTGGACTGCTAGCTGTCTCCCTACCGGCTCTAAAATCCTTGCTAGCCATTTCGCAGTTGCATGATAAGGGGAAATACTCACGTTCCAGATCGGTCGCAAGAGTATTCCACATTTGTGGACCTTGGGCAAACCGTAAAGCCTAGGGATAACGGCGCCCACTGGTCTGGCTTTCGAAACCGTACATGAATCGATAAGTCCCATCTGTTTCAGGCATCACAACGTTTCTGTAAAAGCCTCCTCTATAATAATCGTTTTATTCTTCTCGTTGTCTATTCTTACAAATTTGGTTTTATCTTCTATTAACTAGTTCGTTTTCCTCAAGTAGTCAGCCTTATCGAGAATGACGATTCTCGCACCTTCATCAGGTTTGGAGATAATGATCTCCCCGTCTCGCCTTAGAGATGCAGGTGAAGATAAATGTTCCCTTGTCAGTAAGTTCCTGACTATTCGTTTCCGAGTAAAGTATTGATAGCAAGATTGAACTAACGTGGCCTTGAACATTTCTACGTTTAAATCTGATGATGGCTGAAGATCACTCAATTGGTCATAAAGGTTCTTGAAATGAGTCTCTAAACATAGTTGTTTAAACCTACGCATAGGACAACAAAGTTTTGACTCCAATGATAGTACTTCAAGAGTGGGCTTATCCAGTGTTAAAGATGAAAAGTTATGCACATACCGTTGGGGGTTTCTGGGAAATTCTGCCTTCGGCTTAACTGGACTGATTTGATTACTCAGTTTCGTTTCTCTCTTATCTCGCAGTTTGGCTACGATTTGTTGCACGTAGGTTCCGAATTCAACGACTTCTTTGTACGTTGATTCTTATAATATCATCGCCGCATTGTTCTGTTTCGCTTCCAAATTAACTACTCTGTTCGTCCATGTGTCCTCGTTTAGAGCTTGACGTTGCACGAAGTTCCCATAATATTGACGCGATCCCGCCGCAGGATTGGCCAATATTGCTTCGGAAATTCTAAACGGTCGATGCATTGCTCCAAAAACCGAATGGTTGCTTCCGCTTCTGCCAACTGCGTACGTAACTTAATAAACCACTCAATAGATCTCAATGACTCTTTTCATTCTATCTATCGCGCACCGGGTTTACAATCAAAACATGTCAAAGAGCGCTTACTAACAGTCGCGGAAGCCATAGCCATCCGTCTACTCTCCCCCACCCACTATGTATTCAAAAGCGTTTTGTAAGAACACTGAATCTTCCAAGGCCTGGTATTCACGTCCGGACCGAACAGATTACGTAATCATGATCACTATCTTAGCAGTCATCAACAATTTGCACACTTGACCAGATCCTTCTGAAACTGATACTGAACCATTCGATCCCTTGCTGTACCTTTTCTCACATGTATAATTCATACAGGTGTGTTGTAATTAGTCTGATGATGAATCACCGAAAACAAGCTTGTTCGCTACATGTTTCTTTCGATACATTCTGCATACACATATTTTCGGTAGCCTAACCTATAACGAGCCATGAGTTGTTTCACAAAGTATAAACCGAAAGTGTTGAATGATACACTAAGGCTTACAAAGCGGAGTATAATCGTTCCCATCCTAAATTATCTGCGTACAACAGATGCATCAGTAGGCTAAGTATATTTTTGACATGATCTTCAATGAAACTATTAGGTCATCTCATATTGTGAAGATAAATGAACCACATTACATCAAGAAATGTCTACTTATAATTATAGCTATAATTACAACCATTGCACTTGAAACCGAGGGAAAATACTTAACTTCAGCTGATCCTTATCCAATTATTATATACAGCTCTTTAACTACTACTCAAAAACGTCTAACTTCCTCGGGTTGGTCAACTACCAAATACATGACAAACGTTGAAAGGGCAACCGTATGGAAAGACAGAGGCTGACGAACTCCGAGATGTGGTTACGATATATTTAACTACCAGCAGTTTACGGATGAATAGGCAGTCGTGTTAATCTTAACCGGAAGCATTCAATGAAATTTATGTATTTCAGTTGCATTGTGCTACAAGGCAAAACGCCCAAACATGGGTAAGTGATTTCCTCGCATGAATACACCTAGCCATATTGATGGTAGCCAAACTAATATAAGGGTTGATCTGTGCAGTCAGTCGTCTCTTGAGAGGCCCGTCTCCATAAGCGAACACTGTAGTGACCAACGATCGTTCGATTTTTCTAGGGATACTGGATGAAACTGTTTTTTTCTAGTTCGCCCGTTCTGTGAACACTCTTCCGTGTACGCCTGCCATAGCAGGCTTCATACAAACCCAGCGCCACTTTCTCCAATCGTGTAACTAATTTTATGCAGCGAATGCCTATCCTTTTCCTAACCACCTATCTGTTATTCTGTTATTCAAGGTAGTTTCAATTGCACCTGTTCCAGTGATGTTTTATGTACTCGGAGGTTCCACAAACCTTTCGCTTGGTGCGATTTTGTGTGCCGCCTTGTGGACCGGAGCCCGCTGAGCGTTCTTTTATTCTCTCGTCTTGGTTGCTGTCATTGACCCTAGACTGGGCTTGGTCTAACTGTTTACCATATAAATAACCGTTGCTAAAAATATGCAGATTGTTTCCAAACCCTACCGCATTCTTTTAGTTCAATGCTTGTCGAGCCTACATGTCGACTGTTGTTCAGCAATAGTAGAACGGGGGATCAAGCTTTTATTCACCTGTTCAATACGACACAAAGAATGACTAACATCTATGTTAGATACCCGAGATCAACGCGGTATGTCAACCGTCACAGTTGTTGCCTACTTACGGAAACTACAATAGTCATCATATCCTTTCACAATTCTCTCTGCCTGATGAGTGTTTTAAGTCGACATCTTAATTGGCAACAGATGCCTTGTGTAGCAACAAAGTGAATTTTTGTGTTTGGATCATCTCGCTAGCCTGTGGAGTGCATACCTGCCGACTGTTGCAATAACAACTTCCACAATAAACAGTCAATGCTTATCAACTGATTGGTACATTAAGGTATCAGACCAATATATATTGCTAAGTCATTTGGTCAGGGATATCCGGTAAATATCGGGGTAATTGACACCACTTATGAGTATGAACTATAAGAATCCTGCGGAAAACATCCTGCGTTTGGTGCCACCCGGTTAACGGTAGTTGACCAGTGAGATCGACGGAGGTCGGTAGATCACATCGATCAGCCCATTTGATGATTGGTTAAAATGGATAATACCCCCAAGTGGTTTCAGGGCAGTTCAAAAGAACCAGATCGCGTGCCATTAGTGTCTTGAGACTGCTACCATTATGAAGGGCTTCATCTCCACCTTTTCACACTAGCAATCTTGACAGTACACAGTCATATACCGCATATTGATTCACTCGTCTTTAACGTCTGACACGTAAGGCCTCTGTTACATCAATCTGAAACTTCTTCGTTTTGTTGAGAACTGATGCGGCCTTGGGGGTAGAAGCAGTTTGGGAAGCTTACAGCCGAGTAATTTTTTCGTGATTTTATCCGTGGTCTCTTGGGTCTTTGTAAAGTTTCCTTTGTGGGAGGCTGGCCAGGCTCTTCGATTTCAGTGTTTGTACCGTCGTCTTCAACTAAGAATACAGTCTAATTCAGATTTCTGTCTGCATATCAATCTATACTCCGGTGGATTTCCGTGAAGTGCCTTGCTCAGAACAGAAAGCTTTAAAGTACGACGGGTTACAGAGATTCATTGTAGATTAAACGGCTTATTCTGTTTACATACTTGAGTTGGGTCGCCTGGTAAACTGCGCTTTGTAGAGTTTTCTGCTGAAAGATCGTTAAAAGCAGGATAGGAAAAACTGAATTGTGAAGAGGGCTGGTAGTGAACTGATATGAGGTAAACTGATACGAGCATTAAGTACTTATCTTTTGTTTACTTACTCCCAACGCTGTTAATTGATGGCGTTTGTTAATAAAGTAAGGACGATTGGGTAATGAACAGTGAACTAGTTATGATTGGCTTGTGTTGTTGTAGAGGAATGTGACACTTGCAGGCGGTGTGAAAGAGAAAGGTGAAGTTGTGATTCCGAGGATAGAATTGTGCACTGCGGGCCGAAGTGCGGGGCCAACTACATGATGATGACCAATTTTTAATTGAGACGAGTCACGTACCTACATGGGAAGGTGGTTGAATGCGCATCAGGACCAAGCAGATGGACGTAACCTGGGGTCTCCGGTGAACAAGGACCAAACGGCGGTATACATATACGACCTTGAGCAAGAACTGTAGTTTGTGCATTTGTATTTGGCTAACATGCGACCGTTCGTATTTGACGGGGCTGGTTAAAACGCTTCACTATCCCCTGCTTACCGACTGGTTGGGATCTAAAGGCGATGTCACTAATCACTGGGACTCGATTAGATTAGAGACAGAATATCGTGAAGCAGAGTATAATAAAAAGTTCGGGGAAAGCAAATGTTTTCTATGAGTAGCGCTATTTCTGGACATCGTGGTGTAACTGAACGTTATCGCGAAAGATGAATGAATTAAGGTTGGGTAACTGTGAGGCCGATGGTTTGGCTGTTGCGATTAGTTTTCGGGCAATAGCATTGTCTCGGAGCCGTCCATGGTTTGTGCAAACCAAATAGACAACAACTTTTGAACGTGGACAGTCGGTCTAGTAAAGCCTGACGAAACACCCGAAGCTTCCTACCCCAGTTTCCAACCCAATGAACCCACTGAACTTCCGTAACCACAGATCAATGAAATCCAGTCTAAGCACACAGAAGCATTTGACTCTGACCGCTTGACGTAACATCCGGTCAATATCCGGTCCGGGTCTAACCAACTATTATGTGATGTCTAGTATTAGTCTTTATTGCCTTTCGTTAACAGTCACTACTTGTATTTTTGCGGTTTGTCTCATGACTTTTTGATGAAACCTATGTAATTGTGTTGACTTGAGAAAGAATTATCGAGAACAATTGTTCTTCACATCGTTCGTTCCAGTCTTATGCGAATTTTCTCAGAGACACTGGCTTTGCTTTGCTGTCCATGGTGCAGGTTTTTCAGTCGGAAAAGTGACAAGATACAGATGTGACAATGATAGTGTGCTAAGATTTAGACTCACTGTGTTTGAGGAGTCTAGCTTCAGACATTTCAGTGAGCCCCGACAACAAAGGGTTCGGGATGGCTAATTCCGATTCTTGAAAGGCGCTACTGGACAGCACTTGGTCTCCGTTATGTGACTGGCTGATCGATGCTCCTTTTCTAGTCAGAATGCTCCACGGTCATGCACAGTATGCGAAGTTCAGCGCACCGGTTTGAATTCTTTGGCAATATTTTGTAAACGGCAATACATACTCTATTGCACCTTACGTGAACCGTTTATCTGTGTAACAGCTGTTCGGCAACAATACATTAATGTTTGATCCGTTTCACGACTATATGGCAGTCTTAAAACAGTCCTCCGGCAAAAAGAAGTTGTACCGCTTGTGGTTCGAAACTAACTTGCATAACTAGTGACGACCAATCTAACACCGTGCAGAGAGTACTGGTTTATGGCTAGGAGATAGTTGCCATCGATGTGTTGGAAAGTACGGTAGAGGAACTTCAGATAAAACCAGGCGAGAGATGGTCACTCCGACGTTGCTGCAGTGCCAGTTGACAAAGAACACTAAACAAGCGTATTGCCTCCCACTTTTCACACACAAACTAGTCAAACTAACGGGTTACTTTTGAATCTAGTATGGAGGGTATCAATAGATGCAGGATGTGTTCCGATTCACGGAGGAAAATTGTGTACAATAGTTTAAATAATAACAGGATGCTGTGAACAAGAGCAAACTAACAAGTAAACATTTCGGGAAAGCTTATTAGCAGAACGCTAAATTTCCGAAGGTTATGTAACGGATGTTGATTAAAACGTGAAAAAGTCACTGAGTCAAACCTAGCTACTAATAAGACAGTTCGGGAAGCCTGCTAATGTTAGCTCACTAAGAATCGACAAATGTTTGTGAATAGACGGATAGCGAGCATAAAGAGGCAAAAAGCTTCAATGTACTTTTTAAAAATTCACGCTACTGGGTGTGGTAATCGAATAGAGATTACGTCAACAGTCGCCATATTTTGAAGCAACACCTAACTGTTGTTTGAAGACTCCATATATAGTCCGAAATTAATGAAAAATGCGTGATCCATAGGGCTAAGTCATGAATTGCTTATTGCTTTTCTCATTTTTTTATACTGATATCGGGATTCGTAAGAAGCCGTGCTGGATAGTGGATAACAAATAAAACGTGTGTACGGTATATATATATATATGGATTCGAACCAGTCGTGGCTGTGACGTGTTGAAAGGGAAAGTTGAAACTATGAGGATAATAGGAATCTGGCAACATTTTGAGTGGCAGCAGCATACATGTCTCATTCTTTTGAACCATAAAACGGTTTAATAAGACCGAAATAACGAAAACCTCGTGTTAAACTCCTCAAAAATAAAATGGGAAGTTTTTTGATCCGAGTTATAGGGGGCTAAGGGGAAATCAGCAAATGAAGATTAACCAATTATAAAGTTATTATGAAAAAATCAAGTTAAATTTTGACTGAACGTGAGATACCATCGTTAGATTGGGATCTAGGGAGAGCTATAAACCAGTATCTAAAAGATCCTCACAAACTTTCCCTTCAATGGGGAAACTAAAATAGACGTAAGTGAAGCTATAGGAACCACTGCAAGTTGGCTGCGTTGTTTACCTTAGGCACATTGGAGTCCGTAGATCAGTGCTGATATTATTAGCAATAATTCAGCACTGGCCTCAACGGCTGTCGTTCCTGTTTTTCGGATGTGTGGTCAGACTCTATCGGGTATGCGTGTTTGATGTGTGGAAACAATCACGTGGCCCGACCTGTGCTGCCTAAGCAGTTTGCCTGTGAAACACAGTAAATACGCTGCCACATCCTACAAAACATACATTCGGTCGCTTTAAGCGACATGGGGCGTGCGTTAAACCAACCAGCCAATCCGGTAATTGGCTTTTGTGGTGTAGAAGCGGAGGATTTCTCTGAATGCAGGACACCAACAACTAATCACTTGCATACATTAGCAACAACAGATCCTTGGGGATAGGAATGGTGACTTCTTTAAAGGGAAGGAAGTGATAATGAAACAATCGCATCTTAGTGAACATCTAAATTAAGGCTTGACCAGTTAAACGTACAAGCTGTCGGAGCTTTGAGAATTAATCACCTAGGAACGTGCTGAAGGATGATCAAACACCATGGCTTTTGAGAACAGAAAACCTTGCCTACCCGGTGTTGCAGTTGACAGCACTGATACACTCTGGAAAAAGGAAACGAACTGTACTGCACTTCTATTTAGGAACAACACAACTGAGTAGGTTTGATAGGAAAATACGTCAGCAGCACGTCTAGGCTGCTAGTGTTCAAATAGATATGCAACAGTGTGAATGATTTGCAACACTAGGAGTTCCAGAAAAAATCTCCCAAACCTTTAAATTCACCCATTTGAATGACAGTGAATTCGGTGAAGCAACTGTGGCACAGTTCCATGAAAGAGGTTTTTTTTCAGTTGATTGGTATTGTCTATGGTCAGTTCGTTTGCTCTTGTGAACTATTAACACAGAACCAAAAGATGTGTTAAACGAATAATCTTGCGCGTGAAACCTGAATTTTACTGTTATATACGTTTTGCGCTTCAACCAGTAATCAATATAATTAAGTTGACTTTGCAAAGCATCGTGATGTTTGTGGTCTACTGCAAAACATCAAGACCATCACATTAAAACGGGTTTAGTAATGCGTTGTGGTAAAGACACACCAGTGAACCTACTAAATTGGAGAAAAGTTGAGCAATAAAATCTAGCACGATAAACGACGGAACATCCCATTGCTCAAAATGCACCAAATATACCACTGAAATAGTCGGTTTATCAGCTGGTTTTTTTTCATTAGGTATGCAACAAAAAATTAGCTATTCCCAACTCTGAGTTCTACATGGAAGTTCAAGACTTTCACGAAGCGAAGTTATCCAAAGACCTGACGTGTATCTAGAATCGATCATCAGAATGGATGTTATCAAATAAATTAAAGGTTCTGCCGTGTTCCGCTGGTAGGTTTTTGGTCCAGTAATGTGCAACCTACATCTAAATTCCGTTTGTCTCGCCCCATTCTCAACAGAAACAACAAGGTGAACTTGATTAGAACTAGGCTGGATATGTACTGCCTGACGAACTGCTTCACACTATAAAAAGAATGTCTTCTGTTGATCACTTAGGTGAGAGGGTACGGAAGCATGTGGGCTGGAAAGCCACTAATTAATTCAGTGAACTGAGGTGGCTCATACCATGAGGTGCACTTCCAAACCACTGGACTGCTGTAGACCTAGTTCCGCAGAGTGCCACAATAGGTCTGACAAAGTTGAAGAATAACTTTTCACAAGTGAAATTTGAGGGTGAGGACATTAGTTTGCAGTTAACTTCATCCAAATTATTAGACGACATCGAGTTCGTACAGCTTATCCTCAATGTTTGCTGTAAGTAACATGACAGCAACGCAACGGATTATATTTCCGGGGCTAGCGATAGAGCAAACCGCCCTAAACCTCAGATAATTGTCTAATACAGTCAATGCTTACCGCTAAAACAAAATTGCTGGAATGTTATTAAGTTCAGTGAGAGAAACCGTTACTTTTAACAACGTATATATGGTTATCAACAAGAAGAAGAATTCTCACACAGCTGGTGCTAGGGACAAAACATGTAAACTAGTTAACTCTTGCTGTTCACCTCCACACAACATTAGAGGTCACTAAGCTGTTCGCAGTCGACCAATTTGTAGCATCATTTTCAATACTAGATGCATTTCTAAGTTAGTCATAGCCTTCTCCGAATGTGTGAACAGACCCCAAACGTTCCCCATGAGTATACTATATGCTGTATACTTTGTACCATAGTAAAATCTAGTCACTCTAGGGATTTCCATCTGATATTTTTACATGAAATTTTCAAAACCTTTTTGGAACTCAATCCCAACTGTTTAGGGTAAATAAGAAACCTGCGTTTCTGGCTCATTTCTCTTGTATCTTTTCCGCAAACAAACGTTTACTGACCTCTCAAGTTTGGACATGAAAACCCGAACTCACCGTATCACTCCCAAACTCTTGTCTGTGTACATTTTATTTCCACTGTTTTTGACAGTTATTATGACCTTGAATGATACGTTTTTGACTGATCACATGAAGTTTACAAGCGTGTGAATAGCTGGTTGTTATTGTTGCAATTTTCTTGAATAGTGTGTGCATCACGTTTATTGGTAGCTAACTCATTTTCGCTATTTTGTTTTACCGGGCTGCTCGGAAGAACTCTGTTGCGTATGAATGTCATATTACGAGATTAAAATTCGCAATCAGCCTGTTCGGCGCCAAACTGTAATTGATTGCCCAGAAACGATTTGTTATTCGACAATTCTGAGGTTGTTTACATAACCACTATGCCAATTCGTTCAGTAGTACCAGAATGCAGTCCTGTTTTGATTAATTGAGAACGCTGGTTTGTCGCCACGCAGTGATCAACGTATTTGTGGAAGATCGTACAAATATAGGTATAGAAAATTATTGGAGATCGGATATCTATATTCGCTATAATCCATAATGCATTTCAACGTATTTTTTGTATGCATATTATCTACTTTTTTATATTCTGTAAGAAATTATCTTCGCCCGTTCTTGCAATGGTGACTTACATTTCTCCAATGTGTGATTACTTTGCTAATTCTTTTGTTGACCTGTATTTGTACAGTCGGCTCATTTTTAGGTTTTTCTGGTTCCACTTATCCGTAGACTCTCTGTGTTCATTTGTCCTATCCGTTTCATTTAATAATGGAGTTGCAACGTGGATCCATGTTTATCTCAAGTATCTTTTCAGACAATACACTTTTTCGAAAATGAATTCTGTACAACTGATTTTGCTGTTTATGTGATCACGAGAGCCAGCAACGCACTTGAATTTAGTGACAAGATTTTCTCTAAGCTGATTCTTAACAAAAACCTTTTTCAACGGAGAATAGAGTAAATACAGTTTTGACAGGAACATTTCTGCAGGCACATTAGAAGCATTCACCATACAGACAAGTAAGCGATTGAACCTGACGCTCTTGGTCCAGATGCGCAGCAGAATAGGTTGATTTGTTGGACATTGGTGTGACTGTACCACAAAAATCGGAAAATAGTGACGACTTCTGGCTCCCTTCCTTTGTCTTCATGGAATATCTAAGAAACCGCGATTAGTCCTACTTGCTTTTTCCATAACTGAAAGACAGATTACTGATCAGAAGTTTTAAAATAGCTGCCCGATTTTCGAATTCCTTTTGGTTACATAATGTAGTTTAAACGTTAGAGAATGTTGTGCATACTGTTCTTGGTGGTTACTTCAGTGGAATTCTGCTATCACTGATCCATACCTCAAACCTGAAAAAAACGCGTTTTTGAGTTCGATGTGTTAACTAGTATGTTGGATCGCCTCTGTCTTATGAGCTGATTTCACCGTTCGAATAATTCTGTATTTTAGAAGAGAGGTGCAAGTAAGGTGGCGAAGGGTCAAGAAGGTCAAGAGGTGATATGTTACGGGGACCAGCGACCTGATCCTGTCCTGATAGAATGAAATATCATGGTCTGACTGGTAATAGGAGCCTACGGAACACATTCAATAATGAGAGAAATACAGACGTCTACAAGGCTTTATTTGAACAGACATTTAAGCAATAATGCAGCCTCAGATGAAACCCCGTTTCGCTTTTCAGTAATAGTTATGAACTTCTTCGAGTTCAACATTTCTTTCAACAAAGCGTACAGTTCAGTGGATGACATTTACCCCATCAAAAACTTGACTACTAATAGCTTTTCCAGTCGGAATCATTTAGAAGATAACTGAGTCGGCAATATTCGACCATCATATGGACCGGATATTTGACTGGTGGGCGGTCATTCCAATTCCAGCCTGCTGTAAAACACAGGAAACGACGTGCATATTATGGTCTAAGGGTTTATCTCTAACTGGATCATAACGAGAACAATTGAATAAATGGATGAACTTTTTTGGCTTACTGCCCTTGATGGAGACATGAGACTATATTTTCTTCGGTGTATTATTCACAATGATCGTGGACAGTTGACCATTTGGTTACGGTTTGCCAATTGTAAGGACAACCGCCTTGTTAACGAAGGTAGGTGTTGTGCATTCAAAATAGTGTTTACGTTGAAGTCTCTTTCTGTGTTTAGTTCCCCAGCGGAATCTACCGAGCAATGTACTTTACCGGAACCATTCGACGTCACACCAAATGACTCGGCGACGACATGGAGAAACCTACCCCGGAAGACATCAGGCTGCCTTTTAATGCTAGCAATCCAGGTAAGCATCTTGTACAAAAGCCCTCCCCATTTGTGAAGGCGCGACTAAGAAGATGGGATCAGTCATCTCCTACAACCCCAAAATATATACTCAGAAAATGTCCTCATGAATAACTTTCCGTATGTCGCATAACTAGCCTAGGTATACTAATCTAATCAACGCAAGGTTATCACTTTTGCCCATATAATTCACCAAAGTAATAGTAACTCCCGACGTACCAACCAGCATGTACACACCGAATAGACTACCAGACAACTATTTCTCAAAACGCTTGACCTCTCACGTTACCACGTTATAGTTTTGTACGACAACGGAATAAACACATTATTTCAGACATAGAATTTCCTTTATCAGTTTATACGGAAGAGAGTTGGGATATATGTCATGAGATGTTGATACCTTGATTTACTCTTATCAGCCAACAAAGTAAAACCAGCACATTTGATGAAAACCGCGCACAGAAACGACAAATCAGTGGATCGACCAAACTAGCGCAGTCGTTTGAGCACCCACGAACCTAACAGATCCAGCACAAAGAGCTAATCTTCATCACCGTCTTCTGTTCAAAATAAGGTAAGTGGTATCGTCAGAGTCGTATGGCTTCAGTAATGTTCTGCCGTTCCGAGCTACGATTATCTAACGGTTTGAACAAGTCATCTAGATAGGCAGTTGCCGAGATCTTCGCAACCGATGAAGCTGGGTTCCTCGGGCTCCACAAACCAGTAGCCACAGAGATATGCGCCGTCATACATTGCCGCATTCATCTATCCGTTCTGTCTCTGTGGACTTTCGTGCGACTGCGAAGGAAACAGTTTGTTACCTGGAATAAAGATAAATCGGTTGAACGTGTATCGCTGCTGTGGATAGCCAACAATCTAGCGCCCAAAAAGAAGCGTAGTTGAACAGCTTGATAGGTGCGGTGCAGCGACGAAGTCGATAGGTAATGCAGGTTGTTGACTAACTGACCACTGTTGAACTGTTTTCACAAAATATATTCTGTTTCTCTGTAATGCAGCTCACACATACCACTTACTGCACTTATCTACCGAATTTCCTTGTACTTATTCCTGGAACAGTAATTTTTCTGAATCCCTCATTTTTCATGCATACTCTCGCAGTAGTGTTGCGACCAGAGCGCCGATTTTTTGGGTGCACAACTCCTGTGTTGGTGATAGACATGAACAAAATCAACCAGTTAGTCAACACTGTCATAATCCATGGTACGTCAACACCTCTCTGTTGTGGCATTCAATCCGCTCAGAAAACAACACGTGTAACGTGGTTCCTCGGAGTGTCCACAGAGTATAAATTGCTGGCAATCCACATGTTCGTTAACTCGATCACTTGTCACTGACATAGGCACACAAGGGAAAACTTTATTCTGTTTATTTTCGCGACCCACTCGAGGATTGGTTTTAGAAACACAGGCGCTTTGACATGGCGTTGAAACGACTGACGATACAAATGTTCGTAGCTAAATCAGCAGTCACAGTTTTGTAATCCAATGATGTAGTGTTCTTAAACTTTTTGAGCCATTCTGAGGCAACGGGAATTATCTTCGCTTCAAGTCAGACATTTTGCGACTGCACAATATGTTGAAATAGAGGATACCGCAAGGCGAGTGACTGTACGGGGTGATATTATACTCCGAAGATAAAGTGGGAATGGGCTGCTGCAAAACGCTCTGAAATTCAATATCTATATTTGATGGAACACAAATGGACCTGAAGTTCCAACAACATGAAGGCTGACGATCAATGGAGCTTAGGCTTACATGATACGTGTAAATATCGGGTATTGAAATGGTGTAATTATGACTTTGCTGTGGATTCCAGAAACAAGACGTCGCTCTCTTTTTGTACATCAACCTAAGGGTATGTTGCAAAGGCTCTGAGGTTTCAGTGAGCAGCCGTTACGTTTCACCTTTCCCTTTAGAGAACTACCGTTGCACTTCTCTTTCTGAAGACGACGTGGGTTTGTCAATAGCTATTGTAAAGTTTCGAATCAATAGTCAATCAATAATCCACGGTGCAGTGAAACCACATGAATTCTATTTTCCATTTAAAGGGAAATATATTTTGAATGCACATACTGCTGGATAAGAGAATACGTCAAGAAGAGTAACCGTTCACTGAACAAATCAAAACTCTCATAGGCGGTAGTGTGGACGATGAGAACCTACTTGAGTTTGATTAGTGCACACCAGGGGACATCTGCGTGGCGTCTGCTTTAGCTATTTTTTTCAAAGTACTTGTCACTGTGACATTCAAAAGCGGATGTTCACCAACGTTTTTTGTTTCATGGTGGAAACAGTGAAATTCTTGTTAGGTTAAAAACTGGTGGACGTGTCAGAACGAGAGTATGCAGAAGGCATCACTCACCTTTGAAGTACTGTTCCAACTTTGGACGAGTTTATAAAGTTGCCCCTCACCGACAGGCCTGAGAGCAAACCATCAACAAGAGTTAGAATTAACTATTGGTGTACGATCCTGTGGTGCTTTTCTTCTGCTTAGGTTAAGTCGACACTGCTCTGGCGATTCGTAGCAAAAGTGCGAAAGGAGTTATTTGTTCTCTAGGTATTCGAAGGCAATGTCTCCTTCATGTAACAGAACCGAAGTATGCTCAGTAAAGGAAAGCTTACAACGTCATATCATTCACAGAAATGAATTATGCATGTCGCACCAATGCAACTTTGATGCACTTTCGTATAGAACAGCGTTTGGAGAAGCGATTAACAGGTCAATGGGTTTTAAGTGTGTTCTTGACCTTACTAACATAAACCGACTGTTTACATCCACAGCAATGAGAGTCACGCGGTGGTCGTTTCCAACTTCATGCCAACTGGTTTCCATTCAACAGTACGAATCAGGGTTTGCTTGATGATTATGATTTTCCTGAATGTGACAGGCATAGTTCAAGAATAAATCCTGATCTTTTGTTCACCTTCAAAAATTGGAAACCATTTTATGGTTTATGGATAGTAACTTTTGACCACTTTTTCAACAAGTTTGATCAACACAGCATCAACCAATTCGACGTTCTTTGAAAAAACAGTTGTGATTAATTCAAACTCGATTTATCTTGACATCATTATAGCTTTTTTTGTTGGGTTTCGTGGTAAAATAAATGACAAAACGAATAACGCACAAAATTGGTCATTCAAAACATAAATTAACAACGGAATGTTAATGGTTCAATACTCTCCCGGCTAATTTTCCCTATATTCTCATCAGACAAGGACAGGTAATGAGTTTTAAGCATGGAAACAGTGTTTCAGAGGACAGAAATTGTCGCTTAAGAAATCAAACAAACTGACACAAAGATAAACGCGAGAATAAACTGGGTAGCCATAACACAAAATGTTACTGTGGAGAACCGCACATAGTGTGTGTCTTTTTATTCTCTTACTCAGGTCCTTTAAGGAAACGAGTTGTTTGAAAAATTTCTAAGGCACGATTGCTTATATTTGATACATATGTAAAGGTGGAAGATTGTTTATTATACTAGGATATTTGAGGACGAACACATGTGCATGTTCATTTGCATGATCAAGAAAACCGGAAGCTTTCAGTGGTTACGGTGAGTTTAACCGTAAAGCCGCACAAACAGATCTGAGTGTTCAAGTAGTTGCATTCGGAAGTGACATGAATCGGATCAGATTTTATCATTTGCGCTAACGAAGGTGGATGCTTCGAAGATGACCTGTGTAACGCATCTCGCTGTCGTGCTTGACGCCATTTTGGCTTTCGTTTGAGTAGATTGTGTGCATGACTTACTGGGCCTCTGGCTCATGCTGCTTCGGTTTTTGTTACCATTCCAGATTCTCGCTGTGCTCCCGTCCTTCAGAGAGACGCTATTCCTCAGTGTTCCCACGCCGTCGCGCGTTACACCGGAGCAAAGCAACGTGGAAATAGATGACGAAGAGCCAATTATCGATACAATAAAACTTTGTAATTTGATACTGGCTTGCGTATCTACATGCCCTGCTAACATGACTCTTATTAAACTGGTAAAAATTCAGGTTACCTAAGTTCCGCGCCACCTAATTTGGCCTTGTCGTTATGATTACAGTTTAGGAAGTTTCTTACTAGTGTGTGCAGCAACGACCTGAAAAAATATGATATATTATACGATGAACTTGATGAGTTTATTATAGGTTAATTTCTGATGAGATTGCAGAACCTTTTCAGAAACTGAAAAATAAACAAAATGTTTGGTTAACTCAGGTGAATTTCTAACCTTCGACTAAAAGTAATCAAACTGTTTAGTTTTCTCGGGAGTTTACCTAAAGTCTAATACCAAGTGCTTCTTGCATTAACCAAACGGTACAAGACTAACACGTTTTGTGAAGATAATTCAGTGTACTGGCTAGCCAGTTCCTGTATTCTTTCTTCGAAGAAAAATATTTTTAACACGCTCCACTAACATCTAAATAGCACGACTTAGAAATGTCTTTCGGTAGAAAATGTACATCGTGCGCGGATTTCTGCATACATTTTGGACGCAAGTGTTTGTCAACATTAGCTCTCAACAATCCGCCTTAGTCTGATTGCATCTGATGGTTGGAAATGACAAATCGGTTAGGACAAAACTGGATGTTTTTCTCTTTGTTTGACATTAACCTTCTCGATTCGCAACTAGTGAAAATGTACTTGGCCAGGAAAGACAAAAGAACAGCGATAACTTGGCATGCTGATAAAGAATATTTCGGGTTTATTATGAACACTTCCATTTTTGTTCGCGTACTAATAAATTACAGAACCTGTCTTAATTTTTCACACAGATGATGGACGGTATACAAACGAGCTGCAAAACAACAACTTATAGTTAGATCTAGTTAAGTTTTTACATGTGAATTCAAGAATAGTTTTCTACCTTTCAATTATAACGCACAAAATATTGTCACCTAGTGTATGCAGCTATTGACCAGCGAAATGTCAGTTGCCAAATCTTTAGGCAAGATTTCACGGGCACCGACTATGTGATTCGCATAGTTGACTATACCAGCCGTGCACTGCACGAATCATACGGCTGTTAAATTTGCACGCGAAAGTTTCCAACATCTGTGCTGACGGAACCGTTGATTCACTCGGCAAGATTACGCATTAAGTGGATTCCAAAAGTCCCGATTCATTGGACATATAGAAAAATGTGTTCGTGGTTCTGGTTTTGACATTCGATAAAAACAAGAACGCTGAAAATAATTTCTCCCTTATGTTAATTTTAGTGAATTTATTAATATATTGTAAAATATTACGTGACTACATTTAGTCCCGTGGTGAATGAAAACTGAACATCTCTGTTGTCAAATAAAAAACTTTTTAAATAGACTGACGTGCTACCGCTCAAGTAGAGAGCAAATAAGTTAGATCTGGCTGATACAGCAAAATCAATTTGTCCTCGTGAGTATTTGATATGTCAGAACGAAGTGTCGTCAGCTGGAAATGTGTTTAGTTAGTCATTTGTCTGGGATCACGTTAACCTCTTCAAAGATGTGAGACGAAAATCATGTCGTTAATTTGGTTCCGCCCATTTTTTAGCATTGCACTAACCAAAATTATAAGCTGACCAGGAGGACACAGTCGTTCAGGTGGATGCAAGGTTTGGCGATTCCCCGAAGACACTTCTGAAAAGAGAACTTGAGAACAACTATTTTCGAACCGCCAAAAATCTGGAAGAATATATCCGTAGTTTCAAAAGGGTACTCCCATTTGTTCCGTGAAATTGTGGATATATATCATTGTAATAAATCTGGATTCACTGACTGCGGCTAAGTTACTATCGTTGTGTTTGTGCTCGTTTCTCGTGACTGGTTTTATGAGAAGATGGGAGAAGATAAGACCGCGAACCGCTAAAAATGGCCTATCAGTCTCTTTAGCTTAAACCGCTCGAAATTATAAAAGATGGACGGTATAAATCAGACTCTGTCTGCTGGTTTAACAGACAGAATACACACGGTGTAGCTGATAGACCAAGTATTCTAACATGGAGTTAAGAACAGACATGTGCACTACCCACGCGTTGTCAAGAGCACACACAGTAGGTTCCAGAAAGAAGTATGTGGACTGCAAAACGGTCGCTTTTGGAGACTGTCATATCACGCCAAGAGGCTATAACACTATATTATACATGTAGTGATCAGACACCGAGGAGTTTCCCCAGCACAATCAATTGGGTATGGCTGGAAGGATGAGAAAAGTGGGAAGGGGTCGTCATCAACTTCACATATCCAGCTTAGGCTGAAGGTTGATGAAAAGAAAAAAGGATTTTCATGGATGACTTTAAAATCCAGATATTTGAATACAGTGATATGTCCACATGGCCGTGTTATTATTCAGAAATAACCATTAAAAGTGAAAAGCTCGTTTCACTTTGCACATCATGCCAAACACCATATGGTCAATCAAACAAGTGATGGCTTCCAAAGAAATACTTAAAATACTAGAAAAGCTTACGACTAATTTTTCTTTCGAAAATGGCAGTCTCTTTTGGTGGAACAGGAGTTTTCCAAACTCTAACAGCTCTACATTGTTAAACACATAACCACAATAGACTAGCTGCTCAATGAGTTTGTGAGAAGTGGACATAAGAAGTTCGACTTGGAGACAACGGAAAACAAATCGGATAGCTAAATTCAATTTGAATGGAAGTTAAGCAATGAAAATGGAGAATCAGCAGTCAACAGAGGTAAAATGTGTATAAGACCCTTCATTTAGTAATGATCAATCGTCAACTTGTTTATTTGGCGCGGACGAATTGTTTATTGCGTTTGGGCATATCAGTAGCAATGAATATCAACAAGGCCGCCTGCGAAAATTCATGCACTAGACCCACAGCCGACGGACTCAGCCTGACATCTACCTGCCGATAAAATAGCAAACCCGGCGATTAGTACAATTATTACACTTATGAAACTCAAAGTATTTCTATAATGGAAGATGAACACAGACAAGTGTCGATGTGTAAGTTGTTCACATCCCTTTAGGATAGGTGGATCCAGCATACCTCGCCTTAACAGTTTGCGCTGACTACAGCTCTAGGTATTACAAACTATGAAGATCCCGTTTCGTGATATTCACGCTCAAGTCATCAGTTCAGGACCAGCTCTCTCTTGTTTAGGCACGTCCGGTAGAAACTGTTTAAATGCGGTTCAATACGGCTCTTGTCTGTACTACGAGACAATGCGTGTGTCTGCTAGGCTACCGGTTGTAGGAGTATCACTTTTAATGAGGCAGTTTTTGTGTAACTGGGTTATAGCTCGTTTTCGTGTCGTTATTGTGAATGTACATGGTTCGTCTCGGACTGTCACCTCGCACTGACTACCACCGTAAGTGCTGGAAATGGTTTATATACAGCTTCTTAGTGATAACTTTCAAACAGAGATTTCACGCTCAGCTTCGTCTTCTCTTAGATAAGTCAGGTAAAGAGACCTCCCGGATTAGAATCAAATCAAGTAAGTATGAGCT
Source organism: Paragonimus westermani (assembly GCA_008508345.1). NCBI lineage: Eukaryota > Metazoa > Platyhelminthes > Trematoda > Plagiorchiida > Troglotrematidae > Paragonimus > Paragonimus westermani. Next base: position 325,447 of record QNGE01000038.1, on the reverse strand, counting down.
TCAACTATGAAGGTGAAAGGTTCATGATTCGACCAGCATTTAGACTGTCACTACGTGGTAAATCCAGACTATGATGAAAATCTGTTCACGTGAATATCCACCGTACCACTTATTTTGGTTAGCCCGGAGTGAGAATCAACAAGGTATGTGGACAAGGTATTCCTGGTGGAAACGAACCTCCTACCTACTTTACAGTGACACTAGGGTTGCACGCATCGCCCATTGTGGCTATTCAGGTTGGCGACAGTTGTGACAGTGATTGGTACCGGATGGACTTGCTTGCCGGTCTAGGTGCACATCACGTTCACAAACAAGCTGCCACAGTTTCTCGTTGGCTCACGTTTGCGCTTAGATTCTACTTTTAACCAATAAAAAATTGGCGACAGGAGTGAAATTTGCATAACCAAACACTTAAGTGTAAATGACATCCTCCGGAATAAACAGAGGTAGTTGAAATATGAATTTATTAGGTTGAAAGACCAAGTGAGGTCAGTAAGATTGTTAAGAAACATTGCAGCATTGGCTGTATCAAAACTTATACAATGATGGAGAGCTTGGCAACATTACGAGTTGTGGACTAGTGTCACCTAGTTCCCACCAGTACGTCTTGCACTTTAAATTTTAAACTCCTTTTTGCATAAAAGGAGAAACAGTCATATTATCTGTCATGAACGGATGAATAATTGTTGTTGTTATCGTAATAAAATTAGTTGGGGACGGCTGGTGATTGTTTTCACTAATATTTGCTTCCGGCTCTGTCTAGTGAAATGGCACGTGTTCACTTTTGAGGCTGCGCGTGAATGTAAAAGAGCCATGCAGGCGGTAAGTTACGGTACCGTATAACTACAGACGGACGTCTGAATTCCAGGTCAGAATCTATGGTAGGAGTTACGGGGACTAATCATGTGGGGAAAAAACCTATTGAGACAACTGTAAATAAGACCAAAATGTCCCAACCTATTGTGAAAGACGTTCTGCAGCTACTGAGCAATGCACGATCACTCGGTTTAAGTGTGTCGGCTCAGACCGGAACAAGTATTGTGCTTGTGGAAAATTATTCTACTGCTATGTGGTCACGAATTTGTTCCATAAACACCGTTAATTACCCAACAACTTCACCGTTCTGCACACGATTCTAAATGAACATAATCATATTGGAATTTGAGTTTCGTACAGAGACTTGAGTGAAATATGCGGTAAATAAGACCGGCTGGGCTATTCACTTAAACGACCAAACCACCAGACGCCATCACAAGTATTGCTTGGATCATACATGCGAAAGAGTGGGAAAAAACTCAAAAGGTGCTTTACATATTCAGCCTCCGTATTAGGTGCATGCCATAGCTAGAGACCTCGGTCCAATTTTGAGTGGTATGTTCGTTCCACTCCTTAATCCCTGTTCAGTTTCCATAAACTACGCTTACCGTGAGATATCACACACATCCATTGTGATAATACACAGGAGTCCGAGTAACCAAAAACCGAAAATTTCATTTCGAAATAAATTGGTGTTCACGTGTTATCTAGAGCTTGGTCTCGAATTCGGATACTCCGTTCGATAGTGTTCATGATGCGAACCAAAATGAACACGAAACTAGGTCTTTCACGAGGTGGAACCACTGGATTAGCTGGTCGTCGTATCGAATCGCAGCACTCTTACCAACGCAGTGTGTTAGTGACTGGTAAACAGAAGAATGTTTACTGCCAAAGGTGATTCACCAGTATGTGCAGATAAGAGCTGATGGGCGAATTGTTAATTTTAATTGGGTTCACGCTTGTGACCAACTCAAATTTCCGAAGGAGCCAAGTATCCGACAGCTGTTTAATACTTATTGTGAATTCTTTCAACACAATCGTTTGCCAGTCAGCAATCACTGCTGTCCAGCAATCGTTCATCTAACCATGACGATTGTCATAAGTGACGTTCTAAATAGATTTGCTTATCTGGATGGCACACCGGGAAACAGCAAAAGAACGGGCATAAGCTGAATTTCAACCAAATTGTGACCTTTAAAGAATTAAAGTGGTTATCATTTGCTAACTAATCCAAACACTTGGAAGAAAGCAACCGTCACGTGCTACAGGTCGATAAGCCCACGAACATTCACGAACGAAATTCATTTCTGTAAACTTTTTATCAATATGCAGGGATCGTTTAGCATACAGATGTTGTCGTGTTGTCTTAGAATTGACGATTCTGCAAGGTTTTTAAATGAAAACAGGCTCTGCCTGGGAAAGCAGTTTCTGGTAACCAGTCTTGGTTCATTTCCTCCCTAGTCGTTTTTCATTCCAACGTGTTATGAATCTCCATAAGACGCCTATGCTTTCGGATGACAAATGAACGATAAAGAAGTAACCGGGCCCACTGTGTCGGTTTTTCACAATGTGACACAACTCTTCCAAGTAATGAGGTCGCACAAGAGGTTAAGTATTTTCGTGATAATTGACTGAGCATCATAACCATTTATCATATCGGTACTGCACGTCCAGAACAAAGCCTTCATATCATTAGCAGTCTGTTCATTTCGATGACAGGCCGTATCTGCAGGAGTAATCTTGGTCATTCAACGGGTGAAGCTGGGCAATCCAATGATGCGCACTTTTTCCGCATGCAGAAAACGTCATGTCATCCACTGCAGTTGAACGTGTCCACCAACAGCCGAAACAAATAAAAATTAATTTGGCCAAATAATTCGCACACGTTCTGTTTGCTGAGTGTGCTGAAGTATGCAGCAGAAGTTTTTGTAATTACAACATGAAGGGGATGCGTGGTGATCTTAAATGTTTGTAAACAGCATTTTATTCTGATGTATTTTATTCACAAAATCAAGACCGGTGTATGACGGATAGACGGGTTTTTTGTAAAGACAGTTATTCAGGAACTGGAGAACGATTAGTTGGTTGTGCCTAATTTACAAACTGTGAAGTGTAACCGCGAAACTCTTGGAGAAGTTAACGAAAGCTATCATAGTCAGCATCGAATGTGTAGTACTCTAGTAATTTAATTTTCATGTAATTCAAGGATACGATTTATGTTTGTTCCGAAGCAGTGCTGAATAAGGAATACCAGGTGACTAGTGAGGCCGGGTAATTGAATGTTTGTGTTTTGATGTGCATTTTGCGTACGGTGTAGAACTATACTTCGAACGAACTGAATATAAAGGGTGTACTGTGTCCGCTATAGTATTTGTTGGAAATTGTTCACACAATTCGAAATGGTGAGAAATAAAATCTCACATTGAACATCACTCACATTTGATCACAGCCTTCTCATTGTTACAGATTTCCAGCCAGCCTTTTTCGAGAAGAGGCACTAGACTGAATTTTCGCTCTCAATAGAGTTGGTCAGTGGTGCGTATGCTTGCCACGACCAGGATTTGAACTCCGGCCACGCTTTTCATGAGGCGACCGTGTTGACCGCTACACCACTGGCCTGACATAAGGCACAACAGGTACTGTGTCTCCTCTCGAGACGATCGGGCAACATGACCATTGCTCAAATGCGAAAGTGAATGAGTGTTCAGGTTTGGTAATTGAGGGAAAATAACAGGTGGGCGATATATCCAGTGAAGAAGCACATAAGATTGGGCGAAACGGGTAACCAGGTGGTGGCGAATCGAGAGAGGAATTAAGTGTCGGACATAAAACGATAGCTTTCGTATTTTGGTGAAACAATCAGTCAAATTGAGCGACCATTTCATGCTGTTACTCTAATGAATTTCCAGATATTCATCAGGAAACAATAGAGTTAAAGGCATGCTATCTACTTGAAGGAGTAAGTGAGCCTAAAAAACTTCTTCGACTTCATTTTTCATTGTGAACAGAAACAGAATATCAACAATGTTTGCTATGTTAAGAAAAATATGGGAGGCTCTGACTAACTTCTTAGTTTCTACTGAATGTCCAGCATTGCCGGGGAAGAAAATCTAGTTGGTTGCTTGCTGTCCAAACCAGACCGTCTGCATATTCGATTACAAATGTGTGACTGTCTGCTGACATGAAGGAATGTAAGGTGAAAATGGAAAAGAAGACAGTTTTGTGCCCTGTAGATCACCGAACCCAATGATATGTGGCCATGAGGCCTGAACACCGAACTGTATAAATTAACTTCAAGTGGTAAATCAATTACTGAAAGGCTCGATGGTTGGAGTTTGAATTCCAGAGTATTTAACAACTTGTACTAGCTCCTCTCTATTATTGATTCCAAGCGCATAATTGTAATGAGGTAAAACGCGTAGCAAACAAGCTTGTTTTCAGTGCTATCGTTGTAATCTGAGTAACATATGCGGACGGCTCCGGATTTTCCCTCAGACGATGACAGAATAGAACAGACTAAACGAGTAAGAGCATTTATGGTTCACCTTGAACAGCAATGGAGAAACTCGTTAGAATCGACGATGTTAACCTGAGTTTTCATGTCCGCAAGAGTGAATTTTTCAAAACTCAGTGATGTAAACGTGTGCGGTACAGAGAAAAATTTATTCGTTCCCATTTTTTGGGATTGATCTCATGCGTATCGTCGTCTAATGATCGAAAATATTTCGTTATCCGAAACATCGAGTGAATGATTCACCTAAGGGTTGGCATAACACATCCGTCAATTACTTAGGAATGATCGACAAAAACCATCAGTTTCAACTGCATACATAAAATCATCTTGCATGGCTACTGGTCAAAAGTTGCAAGCAGGATGCATTTAAATGTGTTATGTCCCCATTATTAAGGCGATTTGATGAAAACCTGGTAGACGTTTTGCTCATCATTTATATCTAGTAGTATCGGTGGCATCAATGGGCAGCGATCGAATGTTTCTCAAACACTCCTATTAATTCGCTTAGTACCTTATACTCTTCATATGTCCATCCTTCTAAACACTTATTGTTTCGTGATTTTTTGTACTGAATCCAATGTAAAGCCTTCCCGAATTTCCATTTTGCGACAGACGTTTATCTCCTAATCTCATGATTGAAAAATTCTAAGAATATGCTAAAATTCGAATTACGATGACGTTTGGTTAGGAATTCATTTTGCTCCAGTAGTACAATGCGGAGCATATCGTGTCACCTGTAAATAGTTGAATACAGGTAATGATTTAGAATACCTTGACATCGCTGACTCAAATAAGCCTGACAGAGACGGTTGCCGCCATACCATACTTATAACGAACTTACTGAAGCTTCCACAATGAAAAGCGAGAATTTTGTAAGAAATTCAAAGCAATTAACTCACTATTGTGGACAAATTAATATCACAGGCATTTGCGATTGTTATTACAAAACTCAATTTGGCTTATAATACAGCCCTTGTCTAGTTGTCCTATTAGGCACGAGGTGATTGGTTGTAGTCAAGTGATCGTCCTAAAGGGCTACGAATGAATGAGTGGTAAAATAGAGAGAGGATATTAACTACGTTCATTGTTCCGAACAATCGCCGGGTGAGCATTGTTCAACCATGTTCGATTAAGTGTTGTAGTGGTAGTAGCCTCAACAGATCAGGCGCCTTGCGGACATGTGACCTGGATTAATCACTGGGATGCTCAGTGGCACGACGCGTGTGCGAGAAAGTCTACCGAACCGAGTTTCGTAAATACTACATAATCTACCGACCTTTTTCTGTATCATACGCAATGCTATTATATTACAAAACTTGCGGAGTGAGTCAACTCAGTAAACTTTCGAGTACATCTGATACAGTTTGCCAAAAATAAAAGCGGCTATCAAAACATGTCAGCATGATTTTACTATGACCAATCACGAACTTGAAATATTAAAACATATAGACAATGCAGGCTGCATTAACAATAGGAAGGGGTCATCATCATCATCATAGACAGCAATACATCAGTGGTTCACACCAATGCTTAACTGCCACACAACCATGAAGAAACAGCAAACCCTATATAG
>QNGE01000038.1:304572-316143 GCA_008508345.1 Paragonimus westermani | reverse complement strand
ACGGAAGGGGTACGATTGACCTTAAGAACAGCGGAGGAAGCGGTATCAATTAAGAGGCTGATAAACTGCCTAGATCAAGTGTTTTGCAAGCGTGCTACCAGACGGCGAGCAATGACCAGCGTTGCTTCGGAGAATGCCAACATCCTGGGTTGCGATAACCTGATAGAACATTTAAGTAAACTGAAAATAACAGTGTGTGTTGTTTGTATTGGAAGAAACTAAGAAAGATTTGGGCCCCATTTTTCTGAAACCAATGTCGTTTTGCTGCCTTGCACGTATCACATAATTGGACGTATGTTGACATCAATCTGCTCTTCCTCCGAAGATGTCATCACAACTGCAAAAGGGTCAACAGATTATTTGGTTGAATGGACACTTCGGAAGGTTTGCGGTTGTAGGCTGCAACCCAGATCTGATCTCAGGACAGGCCGTTAGGTTTAATCTATATCAATTGCGACTTGTTCGCATTTGAGAGGTAGGTTCAGAAAAATGTACTTCTTAAAAACTGGATACGCATCATTCTTGGTCTCTCTCCCTCAACTGTGAATTATGGCAGATTTCTCAGGATGTCCGTTTGCGAGTAACAGTGTTTAACATCTCCGTGCACTGTCCGCAGTTATTAATACACATCTGTCAAGCTCCGTGAAACAGTGTTCACACCATATCTTACTTGTAAATAGTCGACGCAAAAGAACTGTGAAAACCGATCGCTTCAAATGAACGTATGTTTCACAGTGTTTCAGGGATCCATACTGTCGTATGTTGGGTGAAGTGTACAAAACGCTAAAATACCATTTCATCGTTCCCCATGAAAAACGATCAGAAAAACCAACGTATGGTGGATTGGATGATGTACGCGTTCGTGCCATCTAGCAAGTTGATTTGTTTCTGTTCGGAAGTTCTTGCAATAGGACACCATAGCGTGTCAGTTGAAAACTAGTGAATGTTGATTCCAAATGTGACTGTGCTTTTGTACAATTAAAAATGGTTAAAGTTTAAGGTCTGTCTGAATGCTACATCTAGTTACTTAGATAGTTTGTAACAAAGAATTCCCACCAGACATACACGACATTCGAAAGCTTTTAAACCTGTAATTGTCCACCTGTATTTTTTCAACGCTGGGTACAAATTACTAAGAGCCGACCTGCCATCTGGTTCAAATCCCGGGCTCTCCTGGTGTTCAGCTAATTCAATAAGTACTCTATGGTGCATTATTCAAGAAAGGGCAACTTATAGCTTGGTTTAATAGCGTGAAAAACAGAATTTCACAAACAAAAACCAGCCAACTGACTGAAAAGTACATCTGGCAGTTATTTGGGGATGTCAGTGAATGCATTCGGGGAAGTATTTTGAGAAGTAAGATGAATGTATGTAAATTTAATGTATGGCCTTTCCCTCGCCGATTAAGATACACAGGACAGTAGTGTCATAGACTGAAAACAATCATTTAAGAAGTGAACCCCAGAACCACTCTGCTTTTAACCTCTCCAGCTCATACGAACCCCTCTTGTAACTTAATATACCCAAACCTCTTGATTACCGTTGTGTATATAAGTGAGAATAGTTCGCCTTCTTTGGACACCCTGGTCGGACGCCGTTCAGATGTATCTACTGGACGTTCAGCGTACCGTAAATCAAAATGAGCGAAACAATTAATGAATTTCATGGATTTTGATTCTGCTGCACAAAACAGGTCACTATTGCTTAAATTGCTTCACAGAATGTCAAGAATATGCTTCCAAGATAAATTTCAAGCTGATCACGCACTGTTGTTTGAAACGTTCCGCACTACCACTTTCCCAGAACTTTTTATCCGGAAATGGAGTAAACTTACTCCTGCGTAAAGTGCAACGGTCAAAGTCGCTAAATAAAGGTAATCGTCTGATAAAATCCCTCGGGAAGAAGATCAATGCAACGTTGAAACGTGCGTATAATGCAGCAAAGCTTGTCCTACTTTCACAAACAACTGGGTTACTTCAACCCCCAGTCAAAAAGCATAGCTCTACTTTTTTCACCAGCTATTGTAGCCATCTGTTTTCTCGCGGCTGCGGAAACATACATCGGTGGAACGGAAAGAAGGCCTAAAACCAGGGCCAACGAGCACATCCCAGAGTGGCTGAGAGTTGCACTGACTCACCCACCAGTGAGTGACAGTCAGTGAGGACGGAACGCCGCATCATCGATTGCGAGACGCTTGTCGACCACGTCAACATTTCATCATCGCGTGTTCGTTGAAGGTTTTGATGGATGTTCACATCTCACAATTTCTCAAGTATATCGAGACCCTGTTGATCAGCCGTCAGCAGCCGGTTCTTTGCACATAAAACGACTGTCAACGTTTGTTTACTGTGGGTTCAGTTGAGTACCAATGACGATTCAGCCCGACTGGTACCTTTGATTGTTTCATTTAACTCTTCTCGGTTTTGTTCTCATGCTGATCACACGTTTACTATTGATAAGAGTGTGCGAAATGTATTCAAGTATTAATGTTCATCTTCTGGCTATTCTATTCAAATGGTTCCAAGGAACTCAATGTTTCAAATGTTCACGCTTGATGGAAAATGACTGGTCCCCCTGTTGATCATTCATTAAGTGATGTCAAAAATGTTTCAACGAATTAAAAATCACTGCAGAAATCATGTAAAACACTTTTGGTCCCAGTGAACAGAACTTTTTCCGGTAAATTCTCATCTTAAGCTGTTACAATTATATATAAACTCAAGTAACACTAAAGGAAGTTATTGATCAAAACTAGTGTGACGGCAAGACGATAGGGTCAAACACAAACACGACTTCCTTTTAGTTATGCTCAAAGGAGAGGTAGGTTGTTGGAAGACAATGTTTACTGGGGTGAGTTGGGGGATGGGATCAAATTATCGCGTGGTTTGAGTGCACTTGCTGGGTCATGGTAATCCCAAGGTTCAAACGAGCTGTTTCGAGCACAAAACGTAATCGCATTGCGACCGCCTCGACTACGGACAGGGTGCGCCGCTTGATCTTCCGTGACGCAGCGGCCGGTGCACAGTAGACGATGCGAAACACAATTTCCGTGTCTGTGTGCCAGCCACAGTCAACCAGGTGGGCCAGAGTGGATAAGTTGATAGTCATTGTCATTCCGGAGCGGAGCCACACCAGGTAGCGTCCGCGAATTCTTCCCGATAAACACCTAGTGGTGTTAGGCATATCGCCTCTCAGATTATGTGGCACCATCGTTTTGTGTGGAGTGTTACGAGTGGATTTGCAGCACAGTAGGTACTATCGACCGCATCAACTACCTGGAACGTTATCGGCGCGACCCTTGCATCCGCTGTGAACGACGAGGTTATGTAAATCATTTTCTTGTCAACAATGTTTATTGGGACTTGCATTGGCCCCTCTTTCATGTTTCTAATGAGAGATTTCTCAGGATAAGGAACACTGAAAAAGATATCCTGTAAAATGCTTAGCTCCAATTCTTTCGTATTTTCCGTACAGATTCTCCTTGCTCCGCCTGTCAGACAGTGTGCAGGGCCCCGTTTCAGACTAATCAGTACAGTGTAGATATTGTCCACTCCAGGTTTTCTTTCTACATATACTTCGCCGTGACAATCCATCTTATGTGCGTGTTAGTGCTATGCCCAAGAATAGCATGTAGTAATCAGCTCCTGGTTCCGAAGTGAATACATTTCATTATTCACATATCGTCCACAGTAACTGGGTGTCCTAATAGTTTCGTCCAAGTGGTTATTCTCAAGCAAGCTCATGAAAATGTCCGGTAGTACCGGGTCTAACGATGAACCCGTAGCTACAGCATCGATCCGGCGACAAAGCGCACCATTAGATTGAAACTAAGTGTTGCCAGTGCAGAACATCAATAACTCATTCAGCTCAGTCATTGGCAGACCGACGTTAATCAAGCGACTATCGTCACGATCACATAAAAATTATATTGTTCAGACTAAGGGGACTGGTAAATGGAAGCGAAACGTCTAAAATAGTATTTTCTCGTCGGATACATTGAGTTTTGGAAGCATAATCAGCTGAATCAAATTTGTCTATCAAGCTTTAATCTGTAACTTCTCTCTTAACTAGCTCCAAGATATTCGAAAGCCACTGCACAACAGCACGATAGGGCGAATTACACATGTCGAATATCGGTCTAAGATTACTTCGTTTTGTGTATCTCTGACAGCCAGTACAGCTACGGGATAAGGGTTTCTGTTGGACGAATGTGCTCGAATACACGTGCAATAAGGATGTCAGCCTGTTTCAACCATCACAGAATCCTTGAGAACACCTTCTCTGTTGCCACCGTCTCGTCTTTTCCGAATTCTTCTTTCTGAAAGTTCTTTTTAACAGAAACAATACTCACCGTTTTTTAAATGTAATCACTTTTATCCATCAGAAAACTTCTAGCTTCTCCAACTGGCCTTGATATCATAATCCACCATCGGTTGTTCGGTGAACTAATCTCCTCTAAAAGGGACATTTTGAGCAGCCTATAAGTTAGGAGTCTAAGACCTGCGAATTTTTGAGCTATAACTCCCATTACTGTTACATGATCTGACATATAATTGTACCAGTCTAAGATGAGAATTTATCGAAAACAGTTTTGTTCGCTGAAACCAAAACTGCTTTACATGATTATCAAAATAGTCTTATGATACTTCTAGCTGAACTGTTGCACCGAACTCTCTTGCGTGTAGCTCCAACTGAGTAACTTTAGGTTTGTTTCGACGAGTGTCTATTGAATGTTGTCATTCTTATCGTTAATCTCTCTAGCGCATCATCTCATTAAGAAAAAATTGAGAGCAAACCCTGACTTCTCAACCAGATATAATTTGTGCATAAACACATCGACAGAAAGATCTAAACGTTCGCTTTCATACTGGCTAAATTTTACTTCTCGCCGTTTGGCGAAATTAACAATGACTTGGATTCATAACTGGATTAAACTTCCCGGTGATCACAAACTAGCCCCTAGGCCTTCGCATGATGTGCGTTCTAACATGCTTTTAAATCACCGAAGTTGTTTGCAGTGTGAAACGATGTGCAATCACAAAACAGTATTATCGTATCGTTTTGACCACTCTTGAAGTTTCAGTTCTCATTATTATACTTATGTAAAACAACGTTTCTTTGCAATGATACTTATTGAATACTGTGTGGTATACGATAGCAAACATATCAACTAAACACTATGGAGCGATCTTGTAATTTCATCGTGGAAATGCGTGCTAGAACATCTGGATAAAACTCGTGTAGTTAGGCATGAGTTGGATCTGCGCAGTAAGCATTAATACACCCATTTAAGTTAGTAAGTTCAACCAGTGGCTTGCGGCTGAACACATTTTTAACGATTCACCTCCATGTGTTATACACGAACAATATAACTGGAGCGGTAATTCGGCTGAAAACTCGAAGTCTAAATCCCAGTTTGAGTTGTTTTAGTGCCCGAGAACGCTATCGTCAAGTCTAAATTGCATTTGATGCAAATTGTTCAGATTTTCAGGTACTCAATAGTATATTCATCTGTGAAAACACACCAGCTTCTGACTATTTGATCCACCTAACGAAAGTGCACAGAAAACGATTTGATGGAATACTATCTAAGATTGAAGGTTTACATTTGTTCAGATTAGGTGTACGCCCTTCCTGAAAGGGTTGGTTGCTGGCAACTGTCGACACAGCTGTAATAACTGGCGTCAACAACTAGCCCATATACTGAAAAAGTTAACATTAATAAATAAAAGACCATTTTGTTTTATTTCGCACCGACAAGGTAAATTCGATAGAGTAGCAAAACGTGTATTCACGCTCTCGATAATGCGTTTTAGAAAAAAACCCGGAAGGAAATGGAGAAATTTGTACATACTGAAGAAAGTCCAAGAAAACTTAATCGATCAGTGTCATTGTAGGAACATTTGCTTAGACCTTAAACAAATGTATGCATGATCATACTTTTGTTCCACTCTCTTCCTCCTCTCCCTCGGAACAGTCAAAAGGACGGTGGTAGGCGTTCACGTGGATCAAATGATCCGTCGCCACTGGCGCTGATGTCGTGCAAACAGCGAAAGATCCATGCTCACAAAACTTCAATGGTAGTACTGATAGATCCGGAAAAATCTGAGGGGCTTGTCTGGGACTGAAAGAGCTGGTTGACACATCACAACCTGTCTTGGCTGGCAAACCAGTCATGGTCTGCGGCTGGAGTACGACCGAAGACAAGATAAGACCGGAGGAATTGACTGGATTCTCATAAATATTGGCAGTTCGTGCGGACACAACTGCATTGTGGTGTGGGCTCACTACTAGTATAGGACTGATTGATCTGTTTATTATGGACTGTGACATGTTCGGGTTCACAGTTGAATCAAAGAAATCTATTGGATGACGCAGCGTCGATCCCGGGGGTGTTGAAGTAAGGTATGCGTTGGAAAATGTCCCACCATAGTTGACGCAGTTGTCTCGGCGTGGAGCTACAAGAGAGTAGTAGGTGTTCGGTATTATTGGCGACGGAGAAGGGAGTACCGTGGCATCCCACGGGGCGTTGGAGAGACCATTTTGTCCGCTCAGTCCGAGTGACGCCAAATCACCAGTCTCTACTCCACTGTCATCAGAACGTTTGCAGCTGTGTATGAACGAAATTCATGGAAGGGGAAATTAACAGATAACAGAAGTTACACCGTCAATTCACTAACCAGGTGGATGTGCGCATCGATATTTGCATCGATATTTGCTTGAAGATCTGGATTCTACACGTATGAATGGGGGCCGAAACGACAATCATGTTTTAGCACAAAATTGAAGATTTTGAGACTAGCAAATTGGATACGGAGTTCTACCATTAAACGTGACCTGCTGAATGCTCAATAAATTCCACACGTTAAATGAGCTGGGGGCGACTTCGTCGGGAATAGAAACAGAAAATTGAAACAGTGTATTTTCTACTGATGGTTTTGTCGATTCTTTGTTTCTGCTTCTGTCACGGGCGCATTCTCTGAGGCTTTTCTTCACAGTTCTAAATCAACCGTCTAACTTACTGCTTAAACAAATATTCGTGTGCCTTGACGCTCCAGTAGAAGCCGTCGTCAAATGTGTTGCGGAAACCTTGATTTTTAACCCGCAGAATCAATGACCAACCACTTTCGCCCTCCACATCGAATAGACTTTCCCAGACACCTTTGGATCAGTGTGCTCCCTCCACATACAACGTGCCAGTTGTTCTGGCTTGTACACTCAAATAAGTCAACGGTTGTTTGTCTATCCATAAAGGTTGATGGGTCTTCCCCGAATCCGTGGCCAGCTGAGCTCCTCCTGTGATAGTCACATGGCCACCTGACATACTCAGTGAAATGAGCGTAGTGGACTGAGTTACGAAACTGTTGATCTCAAAATGAGCATGTGCGCTTGCAACCGAACTTCGACAGCATGCAGTATTCCGTGTACACACTTGGTTGTATTACTTCTCGCTGTTGTTTAATCACTATGTTTTTCTATTGTCCAGTATCGCTTGCTTGGAATCAGGCCCCTTGTTTGTCATCTCGGACACATTTCGGTTGATCTGTGCTCGTTCTCGGGGAAAGTACAAACTGAAAGTGTACTTGGTAATCGGCTACATACGGCCGGTCATCCTGTCCCTCGCATAGTTCACATCGACTTATTTAAATTTCATAACGGCTATCTCTTCTCCTGAAGATAAAAGTCTTTTCCAGTGTTAGAACAGGGGAGACGCTGAGGGATCATTAATGGAAATAGGATACGTCGGTTAGTAAAACACAACTGCTGTTGCAAAGAGTTGTTTCACTTATTCCAACAGAGATGGCGTGGCTACCGAGAATGTTGAATAGGTTACTCCTGCCTGTTTGAACGATATCCTTCCTTTGTTGACGATTATACCTTGGCTGTTTTGTGTCACTTTCAATGACCTAATCCAACTCTTTATTTTGGTTCTAAATCGAGAGCCACTTCAGGTGTGGAAACACCATGCAGTCTCTAAAAACACATTGAGTACGGAATAAAGAGAATATGGGCGATTTCCTTCTGATATTACCGTGCTTATTTATTCTGGCGTTCTAGCAGACACCTACTGGCAAATATGTCACATTCCTTACTCAATTCCTAGCTGATTGGACAAAACTTGGACGCTACATAGGTTACTGAATAGGCGACATAACTGGCGAAGTGTAGGTTCTCTGTGTTCACTGTTCACACATTTTTTGCTGGCATATAGACTCAAGCAAACTTGAGATAAACAAAAACATAGAACAGAAGGACGGTGTGGCTAACAAGCTTGTTTCCGGTTATTCATCATCAGACCAAATTATGCACTCAAAATACAGATTACAAATTCGATAGGAAACTATACTGGTAAGTGTTGTGTTTGGCAATGGGACCTCCGTTTAGTCTCTTGTCTGTAGACATTTTCACGGAGGAGTTTGAAGATGACCAGTTAGCAGAATCTATTCGTGAGTGTAATGTTCATAAGAGACTATTGAATGATATCTCTCATGGTATCAGCACACATACTAATCAAATGGATATCTTGGCCATTTCCAACTGGGCGCGCATGAACGTAACATCTACACTAGAAACTGAACTTAACGATCCACAAGCTTTCCTAGACATGCTCACTTGGCATTGTTCTGATGGATCTGTTCAACGAAAGACCTATAAGAAAGAGACCTGAAGTGGACACTACATCCAATTCAGTAGCTTCCTCCCTACTACGCGAAAAAGAGGACTCAAGAACCGTTTGAATGTACTCACGTGAAACCGATTCTGATGAACTTTCGTTCCTACAAACAGTACCCCTGCAAAGAGAATATGTAGGCCGATTTATAGACAAGATTTTGTCACGTCACCAGAAAGAGAACAAGGCATTGGTGACAGAGAAGAGAACAGCTTGTATTTCGTTACGAATAAAAGATAACACGTTTGCCGAAACGTTCACTTGAAAACTTAACATTGTTGTCAATAAAACACTCTCTGCCGCCAAACTGTATGTCTGTTTCAACTCTACTCTGGCGTCTTGTTTACGGCTAAAGGATAAAGTGCCTGTTTCTGCGGCCCCCTCTTGTGTACATCCAATTGCTTGTTCCTGCGCTCAGCTCAACGTATCCGTAAGCACCGTCTCGTCTTTATCAATAGCGGTCGCCTAGAAAACCGCCACTTCAATGGTGGCAACCCTTGTCGAATAACCCTACGTTCTGTTTTTGTTCAATCCGTTGAGTCAAGGGCGGTCAGTCAAAAACTAGACAGGTCAACTTTTGACTAAACCTGAGTGATTGAAATCTACCAGTAATTCACTCTTATGCTCACAGAGACCCTTTGACTAGGACTTATGTTTACTGCTGGTAAACATCAACTTCATGATCGATCAAACAACCGTGGTTCCAGTTGCTCCATGATTGTGATTTAATTGTGCCAAGACGTCTTCTCCAATTATGACGTAGTTGATCTCAGTTGGAATTGTCACCTGTTTTGTTCACTCAACCCTGATAACACTGTCTCATATGGATGTTATATACTTGACCTTGACGATGAATATACAGGAATGAGCTTGTTTTTTCATGACTGATCTGGGGAGTTTTTGACAGTATGAAGTGGATAACTGACAACCTTACAACTTACGTGTGATTCCCCAGCCCTCCCGCTTCCCCAGTGTCGACCCGCATTGCCAGCAACTGACCAAGTGCAGAGGAGACACCCGGGGTCACATTTGTACCGGTGCAAATCTGTGCCGTGTCCGGGGAAACCGGAGTAGCCGTTCGGCACAAACGGCAGGTTTGAGGCTGCTGCAACATTAAGATACATGGAGTGATAGAAAGAAAAATCATTGCGGTTAAATGCAGAGCAGGGAGGAAGTGGCCGGATAAGTAACTAGACGAAATGAACTTCCTATCTAAACTGGGTATACCGCTATTTCCTTTCTGCTTTTACATGCGTGGGTGAGCGTATGCATTAATGAAAACCGCTCAATTGTAGGCCTCATTATTGTACTGTATTTTGTATTCCCACATCATACGTTTGACTACCATGTGCTTAGTTTCCTAGTTTAAATCCAGCTTGACGAGCTTTTTCCTCCTCTCATACATTCAATGTCCACGAGGTTACAAAGGGAGCGATGGTTCTCCATCAGTCTCCGAGTACTGAGAACAGATCGGACGAGAAGGCTTGAAAAATTGACAAGGTAACCTGGGTGACAGGAAGCTGACGGAAAAAATCTGTTTTAATTATACGATAAAACGTTACTTTTCAACGAAAAAATTGAAGCAATGCTTACCCTCAGAAATAGGTTTTCTCAACCTAGAAGAGCTCTCTTGTAGAGCAACATTTTTTTAAATTTTAGCCATCTAATTTGAATGAACGAACCTCCTGCAGCTATACACAAACACCTCTTTCGGAATTACAGTAGTGTTGCGTAACCACATGCAGTTAAGTCGCACTTCAACCGTAGAGTGGATATACAAATTAAGAAAAGCAGTTTATGAGGGATCGTCGCACGCTCTGTTTAGTGTTATCGTTACGAATTATCTTGAGTCTCTGTCAATAAGTTAACGTTTATATTGTTGGATTTTGCGAAATAAATTTGCGTTTCTCAATCTGACACACTGTAGCGTTACTTTACACTGGAAGGCCATCCAAATAGTATAATCATATCTCAAAATTGTCATTCAGTCCTCACGAACAATGCTGGCTGCTGGGAGTGGAACAGTGTAGTGTACTTGAAACAGGCAGCGGAGAACGCGTGGAAATTAGTGTACCCTTTGCTACGGACATACGTAATAGATCACATAATAACCTAATCTCGCGTGACGTGGGAATCGTAATTATAAAACTCACAAAGTGAACGCAAAACCTTCGGAAGCTAAGTGATAACCTACAATTATGCGTTAGCAGAGAGAACATTCTTGTAGTACCACAGCTTGTGGCAAAATGCCCATCCAAAAATCAAGACTGAGACTTATTCACATGTGATGATTACACTGTATATATATAGATTCTTGGTTAAGCCAAGACTTACTGTAAAATCAATGGAAACCTAGCCTGGGCAGTAAACCATTCTTCCCAATTTCCTCGTACGCTTGAGTTGCTGAACTAGCGCAGGAGTAATATAGTCGAGATAAGCTCACACAAACACATTATTTTCTTGGGGCTTGTGTTGTAAGGCATGGGCTGTTATCTTGATGGCACTCAACAACAGTCCGTTCACCAGCAACAGTGTCTCTTTAGCATGAAACGTGTGTGGTCCAAACGCATTGTAAGCAGCACCGCTATTCAAAATTTTAATTTCGGATCACGCCAGCTTGGCTGTCTCATCATCATCATAGACAACAATACATCAGTGGTTCACACTAATGCTTGAATGCTACACAACCATGGAGAAAAAACAAACTCTATACAAGAAGAGAGGAAAAAAAGAAGGGAGCGGGAAGGGACCTAACTATTGAAAATAACTAAGTCCACATTCTAACCTTCAACATCAAGGTGCCTACACCTTGCAAACAACACAACCGAGCTGCAAGTGAGAGTAAGGCGTCATCAGCGAGACAGCTTCCTTACGGCTTTCACTGCCCCGCGTCATTAAAT